>JAZGTH010000008.1:7500-85000 GCA_036877525.1 Chromobotia macracanthus | reverse complement strand
CAGCTTTACAGCAGTCCAACCCTAACCCTAACCCTAGTCATTTAGAGGGCAGACATGTTTTTGCACATCTCTACTTCTACTTACTTATTATGACAATAATAGCAGGTTTCTTTCCTGGTAAGGTATCCACTTTGTATTTATTTGTTAATATCCTGATGTGTGTTTGTGTTGCAGGGAGCTCCGGGTGAGCGTGGAGCTCCAGGGGTATCAGGGCCTAAAGGAGCCAACGGTGATCCGGGACGGCCTGGAGAACCTGGTCTGCCTGGTGCAAGAGTAAATAATTTAATCTGTCCCTACTGTACTTTTAGACAGCTTTCCTGAAAATGATACATACTGTGTTGTCATACTCACAGATGTCTCTGTTCATGTAGGGTCTGACGGGGCGTCCTGGAGATGCAGGCCCACAGGGCAAAGTTGGTCCATCTGTGAGTAGACAGTTGGAAAATATTTTGATTAAATGCAGAAATAACAAGAAAAAACAAGAAATACATGCAGCAGGCAATTTAAAAAAGAACAAACCAAGATAAATCAATTCTTTGCAATTATTTATGTATAATTATTATAAGAGTTATTAATAAATCAGCTAATTGTTGCCTGTTAAACCTGTTAAACCAGATAAATCTGTCGATTTTCCATTTTGCCGGTAACTCGGCAAAATTAACAGAAGTTTGCGATTTGAAGTGGCCATTTGATAGATTAACAGAAGTGTTAGTTCCCCCTCCTTAAATCTACTGACATCAATGATTCAATTCTGATAAATTTATACACAGTGGGGATCAAAAGTGTCTAATTTTTTTTTTTTAATGTGGGATACTGTAAAAATGCTTCATACAGAAGGTCACAACACGATAATTTGGAACGTTCTGATGGATCATCTGGAAAGACAACAAAAGACAGTTCACTTTAATTTACAGTTTAACTCTCACTTAAATTGTTATGCTGAAAATGTATTCATAAACATGCTATACTTGTATATCACATTGCATTGGCCATAGAAGAGCCCATATTGGTCGATCTCTAGTAATGGTGTATCTGGATGCTTTTTCCTATGATGTTTCTGTTGTGGATGTAGGGTGCTCCTGGTGAAGATGGCCGCCCAGGACCCCCAGGCCCTCAGGGTGCTCGTGGTCAGCCTGGAGTGATGGGATTTCCGGGACCAAAGGGTGGCCATGTAAAGATTAAAATTCATACATACATACGTATTGTTTATTTGTTGTTAATGTGTATTTGTGTATTATTATGCATCTTCACTGTGTATATTATATATAATTTTTTTGTTAATGAATATTAGGTGAAACACTTTCCATAAATAAACACTGTGAATAGTGACTGCTTTAATTTGTGGACATAAATGATCAACACTTTATTCTTGCTGCAGGGTGAGGCTGGAAAACCCGGAGAGAAAGGACTAGCTGGAGCTCCTGGATTGCGTGTAAGTTGCTTATTTTGTTTTTCATTATGGTCAAAACACAACCACTGGAAAAAATATTCTTTAAATGAAGTACTATAGTTTTGGCAAAAAACAAAGAGACTGGGATACAGGTGAAGTGAACTGCTTTGCAAAAAATATCACCAAAAATCTAAAAATCTAAACAATTTACTAGGGCTGCCTCCTAATAGTTGAAGAGAAAAAGCTTAGTTGAACTAATTTTAGTTAGTCTATTAGTCACAGAAAAACTGAAAGACTACAGTCACAGTCTGTGATGGACAGATATGTGGTAAATATGAAGTCAAAGGACATCAAAAGTGTTAATTTCGAGAACTATGTACAGAAATGCAGAAGAGCCCACAATATGAATGCAACATGATAAATGGCATATTAAGCTTTTTTGAATGCCCGTTGTGCCTTTCTCAGTCTTCTGAATATTCTAAATATTTTCTCCTTAAAGCTGCAGTTTACCAAATACATTTTTAAAAAATGTGGTTTGTAACAATGCATTTTCTATGTCACAAACATGTAACCAATCATATCAATGAGTGGATTGAGTGGATTAGGTAGTCAGAGCTGGTGTGATTGAGTGGAGGCAAGGGCAAATTTATATATTCATGTATCAGTGTACCCTAAATTAAGCAAAGGTGTGGACTTTTTGTAGTTTTGTATTGAACCATTGATCTGTTTTGTTCTTGAATCTGACTAATGCAGTTCTCAGGTTCAACTCGCTAACTCCAGTCATAGTCATTTACTAGGGTTGCAAATTATCAGTGAATTTCAGTATTAATTTCAAATTACTCTTACTATGTAACCACTCTTACTAAACATAATGAAGAAGTGCACATAAAGAGACAAATTACCAATGCATTGCCAAAGAATTGCTCCTGAAAACACAAATAAAATAATATGAATAAAATGTTGGAATCTGAATGAATTTGTGTGGATTAAATCATGCAAAAGAGAAAAGACAAAAGATCAGTACCAAATTGTGTACCATACTGGATACATAGATCAGATATGTATGTAATAAGAAATGCTTGAGAAACTTCACCACCCATCAGAGCTTTAGAAAATATATGACACACCTGCTTTTGCTATTTACAGAAAAAAACAGAAACAATGTTCTTCAGCTGATTTGGGCATTTCATCACTCATCCGTGTGTATTCATCTAGTGCTGTAGAGATTCCTCAATTCACAAGTCATTTGGATGAGTAGAAATTATGAGCAAGTAAGAAATAGCCAGTTGACTAAGAAAAACTGTTCTCTCTACATCCTCTGACATAAGCTTTCTACAGCGTCATCCTTTTGTGCCTCATCTTCAGTGTCCACTGTTCTCCAGCCACATGAATGTTACAAAATGATCTACTGTTCTTTCGAAATGATCTACTGTTCTTTCGAAATTCTCTCTGTATGGATTATGGGGTCATTTCACTGTTCTCTAACTAATTTAGTGTCATCTGTCTGATTTTCATATTTATATACTCCCTCTCACGGTCTGTAGGGTCTGCCAGGTAAGGATGGAGAAACAGGTGCTGCGGGACCCCCTGGACCAGCTGTAAGTATTCTTCGATCAGAACGTTAACTTTGTAGTTTTGTATTCAAAAGTTTTGTAGATTTTTTTCACCTCAAACTTAATTTTATTAAGGAATGAGAAAAGAGATAAGTATCAGTGTATCAGTCAATAGTGGTTTTATGAGACCCCCTCTTACTCAGCATACAAGAGTTAAATCTTTGGTTCATGTCATTGTTTCAGGGTCCTGCAGGAGAAAGAGGAGAACAGGGTCAGCCTGGTCCTTCTGGCTTCCAGGTGAGTTAGGATAATTGTTAGTATTTGTATGGACATTTCTATAGATGGTAAATGATTTAATTGTTTGTATTGGGTAATGCCACACAGCATTAATGTCAAACTGATGTACAGTCACAGATAAATGATTATATCAGCTATTTTACTATGGATTCAAATGTGGCTCATTTAGTTTGTAGATGTGAAACCATCACCATTTTTTAAACCATTTTATTCCCATTATAATCTTAATAAAATAATATATAATCTTAATAAAGTCACAAAATAACAGTAAGCGTAACTGATCTCAGGTAAATAGATTTTTTGATGTGCTATAGCACAAACACATGCAGCTTGAAGATGCACTTTATTAATGAAATGGCTTGTTTGAATATTTTGTAAGTCATTACAATCATAGAACAACCAATGATACAGATGTTGCTAAAAGTGTGCACATGCCTGATTGAATTTTTGTATATTCCTAGGGGCTGCCCGGACCCCCTGGCCCCCCTGGAGAGGGAGGTAAACCTGGTGATCAGGTGGGTTTAGAGAAAATAAAAACTTTACCTGATGTATGGTTTATTATTGTAATGTACAGGATGTTTTGCTCATTTAGGGTGTTCCAGGAGAGGCTGGTGCTGCTGGGGCCACAGGACCCAGAGTGAGTCTGAAATCAATCTTCTCTGCTGGGTTTGTAGGTGTCCATTTCTTTCTTGTGTTAAAGTTTGCCATATTTGTTTCTCTCAGGGTGAGCGTGGTTTCCCAGGAGAGAGAGGTGGTGCGGGACCACAGGGCCTCCAGGGGCCTCGTGGTCTTCCTGGAACACCAGGAACTGATGGACCCAAGGTCAGTCTGTTGGTCGGTCCTTTAAACAATAAATGCAACTAAAACCATGCATTTACCAAAATATCACAACAGCTTCAACAAACTGATTCATTTAGGAAGACCCTGTAATGTAAGGACGGTATTACTAAAGCTTTTCTTAACTTAAACACTTTCCTGCAACTGGCTGCCACCAGTCAAAAACACCTTCTTTATGTTTCTTGTGCTTTTTTAGGGTGCTGTTGGCCCTTCTGGTCTTTCTGGTGCTCAGGGACCCCCAGGTTTGCAGGGAATGCCGGGAGAGAGAGGAACACCTGGAATTTCTGGACCAAAGGGTGACAGAGTAGGTCCAGAACAATAAATAATTTTACTGTTTTCTTTTATGCGTTTATGCATTGGACTATGTGAGATCTGCCTCCAAACATCTATGCTGTAAATCCTATTAGACATAAGTAATCGCCTATATTTAGGGCCTTATGTAATGTATTTTATATTTAACTTTTTATAATACTGTTGACCAGTTAATCTGTCCGTTGGCATTAACCATGGAATTATGAAATGAGCCTTAAACAAAATATTCAGCTTAGGAAAACAGTGTCTATAATAATTTAAAGGGATAGTTAATTAGATTGATGATTATTGTTAATTATTATTTAGTTCATTACATACACGCCCTTGTGTCATTCAGACCATTTATGGCTTTATTTATTCTTCTGAACCAAAAATGAGAAATAAAAAAAAAAGTTTTTCCAGTTTATGTCTCTCTGCATCCACATTCAAGAGAATGTGCACATACAGTAATAGCTAAGCAGGGCTGTTCAGGAACTTTGTGTTTAAATCTGGCCAAAGCATGCGAGAACGCACTTTGTTCTTCTGCTGTTGAACTGACTGCATCTTGAAATGCCGTTGTTTGCAAAGTACATAGTGAGTTTCCTGAATTTACCATTGTTTGTGTGCACTCTTGTGAATGCCCATGCAGGGAAATAGCACAGATCAAAACTTTCATAAAACAATTCATTATATCATAATATTTAGATATCAGTCATGGTTTAGTGTGTATACGATACAGATATTGTACAGTTCATTAATCCCAATAATGTAATTATTGATGAATGTGAAGTATATTTTTTAAGGAAATAGCAAACATGACCTCCTTTTTGAGGTACTTCACATTAGTTGTGAAATTTAACTGTCTGTATCTCACAGGGTGACAATGGTGAGAAAGGACCTGAAGGAGCTCCTGGAAAAGATGGTGCTAGAGTAAGATTTACAATCCCTTCCTCCAGTAGTTACTGATGAACCTTTTAATATTCAATCTTTGTGTGTTTAAAACCCCACTGTAGTAAAATTACTGTAATGTGCATACTTGCATGATAGTTAATTTTCACAATGATGTTGGTTCTAGGCAACAAAGTAACTTTAATACAATTGCATTGATACAAAATGTGCTTCCGTATTAGAATGAGCCACTGTAACAGTGTTTTTGTAGCTCCAATGGTAGAGCATTGCGTTGGTGGTGCAATAGGTTGTGGGTCCAATTCCCAGGGAATACATATACTGGTCAAATGTATAGCTTGAATGCACTGTAAGTTGCTTTTGAAATGTAAATGTAATGTACTGTATGTGAGGAGTGTGTTTTTAATAATGTAAACACATGGCTCATCCAATCAGAATTCAGTGTCAGAAATGCTTAATGAATAAATTAAGACATTGTTGTCCTGTTTGTGTTTTCAGATCAACAAATTTGTAGAAAAGGGCCATCTTCTGTTTAAATATGCCAATATATGTTGAGATCTCTCTGAGCATATGGAAATGGCCATCTGCTGCTTTAGCAGTATTGGTTCATATGATCAAATTTCTCATCTGCATGGATGAAGTTAATAAAAGGCTTTTCAGACTTTATAAACAGGAATATTTCAGGAAGGTGCTTTGTGTCTTTACAGGGTTTAACAGGGCCAATTGGTCCTCCAGGTCCTGCTGGACCCAATGGTGAAAAGGTACTAACCAAAATGTATAGTTTATTTTCAGTTTATTATTTTCAATACTTTGTGAGATACTGTTTTGAATTTCCAATAATAATCACAGTTAGACATGATTTAGTCTCTCTTTTTTAGGGAGAATCTGGACCTGCAGGACCTTCTGGACCTGCTGGTACTCGTGGTGCCCCTGTGAGTCTCTCACACAGTCACATCATAACAGTGTAACTAATGTACATACAGAAACAGCACTCTACAGCTAAGTTTTCTCACATATGACAGGTTGTACTATGTATTTGTGTGTAATGGTATGGGCTGTTATCTTTGATTGACAGGGTGACAGAGGAGAAACTGGTCCTCCTGGTACTGCTGGTTTTGCTGGTCCACCCGTAAGTAAAGCGAGTGTAGTCTCATATTGTACTCGATCAGTAAACCAAAATGTTCTGGAAAGCAATTTTGTCTAATTTGTAGATGGTGTGCCAGAGCTGTAGATTGAGTATCTCTTTCAAGAACAACAAGTCACATTTATTTACCATTATTTCTGTTAAGACTGGTGAACTTCTATTTAAAATCACTCAAAGTTAAAGTCAAAGCCTTTATTGTCATATGCACAGTCCCCTGTGCAAAGAAATTCCTGTTTTGCGTTCCACTGTGCTTGCTGTAACAGAATTAAAAAATAAGTAGAAGAAAAGAAAATATATATACAGTATATACCGTACAATATGTAGCATAGTTATACAATATAATTATGGGTGGGGTCTTTAACGATGGAGCTGGCTGTCCTGTGAACCCTGAAGTGATAGATGTTCTGCAGGGAGGGCAATGGTGTTCCAATAATCCTCTTAACCACTCTCTTTAGATGCCTGCGGTCCCCTCTGTGGTGGTTCCATACCACACTAATATGGCTGGTCAAGGTGCTATTAATGACACTGCTGTAAAAGCTGCTGAGGATCTTTGGTGCCATGCCAAATGTGGTCTTGGGCACTTTTGGACCAGGGGGTTCAGCAGATGCAGCAGTGTCTTGTACTGGGGCTGAAGGAAAGAGGGCAGTGTCAGGGCAGAGCCTACCTACATTTAGATTTAGGCATTTAGCAGACACTTTTATCCAAAGCGACTTACAAGGTGAGAAAAACAACAAAGCGAAAAATCATAGGGAGACTGGACTGGCGGAGGCTGGCTTTGCTGTCCTACAGCAGATGTGGCACTAGCTTCTGCTGCAGAGTCCATGGGAGGAGGTTGGCCTCGAACGTGATGTATTGCCTGTCCAGATGCATCCACAGGTATGATGAATTCATAGGCTGGGTGTGCATGCTGGACAGGTTTAGGATGCTTTGCCAGCACAGGTGGGAGAGGTTCAGTGGCTAGCAAGGGAGCAGTAAATGGCTCAACATTTTGCTGCAAGACCTCCTTTTCTTGCCTTTTCTTCCGTGCATTGTGCCTATGTACAGAAAAGGTAGTAGTTAGTACATGTGAAGCCAAGGGTGGAACATGGAGCAATACAAATCAATTATTTAACCTACCATTAGGAGAGTGTCTGCTGGTTTAGCTTGAACAGCTCTAATCTTGTTCGAGCCATGATTCCAGGGCTGTCCAGGACCACGTTTCTGATCTGCCTGTAGTCCCAGAGAATGACAACACACCTATTTACCCTGACTCCGGCGATGGTCTGTCTGGCAGGGTAAATGTGGCAGAGAGCCAGTCAGATGGCCTCAATGAGACGGCTGGCATTGGGGCACTGAGCTGGTCATATCACTCTGGAATAAAATAATTAACAATGAAGTAATTCCAATTTAAATCAAGTGCATGCAGTGTTCTTCTCTATTGGGAAATTCAGTTACCTGGTTCTGTGTGGCTGGCTCATCTGTCATGGGCTTAGGCAAGGAAGACTTTGTTGGATCTGTATTTGACGATGACAGACCAGGAGGTTGTTGGGCTACTGCCTGTTGCTGAATGGGTTGAGGGGGATTAAAGCTGAGCTCCAGATCCTCAAACCCCTCATCCCCCTCCAGATCACCCTCCAAGCCCTCATCCTGTATCACATCTGGAGCGTCAGGATCTGCAGCAAAAAGTCTTTCTCTTAAGCTTTGTTTGTTTGGGAAGACAAGTATTCCAAACCAATGAGCTCACCTGTAGAAATACAAAGTGTGACAAACATCTGTTTTAATAACCTATGGGTGAAATGCTGGCGTTACAGCTGCTACACACAAGTTACAGATGTGCACAAATATTTTACCTGTGTATTCGCCAGGGCTGGTGTAATCCTTGGCCAATATATGGCCCAGCATCTGCTCCATTAGTACATTAACGTACTGCTGCAGTTGGCCATCATAGCAGATGTCCTCTCTACTGCCACCTTCAACTGCAGCCACAGCACAAGCCTTGTTTCACTGAACTAATCCTTCTAGCAGGTACACTTGGAAATGCAGGCCACTTGCACTTGGGTGACTATCTGTGGTGACCCAGACTGCAATTCGACATAAAATGCCATACATCCAACCTGACATCCCACTCGCTGATCATTGCAGTCACCTTGCCTTTGCCTCCAGCAGAGCAGCAGTCCCAGTCCACATAAAGGATTTGTTGCGGAGCTTATCCAGCTCTGCAGTAGCACTCCACGAGTCCAGTGCACATGGGAAGCAGGCCTTTACCCTCTGCCTCTGTGAGGACAAACATCACATGCTGCCAATCCTCGTTTCCCACATCTGTCACCTATGCAGCAGTTCCTGCAGCATCACCAGCGAGTTTCTTGGTGACCTGAAAGTGGATGAAAAGATAATACTAATATTATATTAATTATTGATGATTATTGGCCTGTATGTTTGCGACAGAAAATCAGTCTTACCTTTTTGGTGGAGTCCATCTTTAGGATGGAGCCATAGTTGGAGGTAACCCTGACCTTCAATTCTGGCAGGCATGTCAGCACATCTTTTGCATATACTGACAACAACCATGATGGACAAGGCACAGGCACCCTCTGTGGCAGCTGGGCAGTGAGATGGCTGGGATCTGTGGCCTGGGACATGAACTTCCCCAGCACAGAGAGGTACTTGGCTGACTGGGCCAGCCACTGCTCTCTGTGTCTGATGCACAGGTGTCTGTACAGGGTGGTGGCACTATTTCCCAGCATGCGTCCCCTCCTTGTCACAAGACAACTTGTGTGTAGTAAAGAATAAAGTCTATAGCACAACATCAGACCTTTAAGAGCACGGGGTCCAGGGCAATACCACCAGGCGCAGATTCTTGGTTAGCACCAGCCTCCTAGACCTATCTTTGGTGAACAAAGCCTTGCTGACCCACAAATGCTGCTCTTTTGGGAGTGTCTGCTTCCAGCCTTCAGGCAGCAGCAGCTGTGGGAGTAAGAAAGAAAGACACAGTACTGAGTGTATTTCTTACTCTTGTGATGTGTCTGTTTAAGTTACCATTTGAACATTTGACTGACTTCTTCAGTGGGCACTGGCTGTATTTCTGGTGCAGCCCTCTGTGGAGTGGGCACGGGTTCTGACTGGCTGGTCGTTGGGCCTGCATCAGCTGCATGGTATTACAAAAAAATGGAATGAGACGCATAGAAAAGGCAATGGTACAATTTACTGTTATGTATGCTATTGTTAATCACTACCACAAAAGATTAACACAACTATTGTTTGCTACTGCTAGATAGTAGTACCATGCCATTAAGCATTAGTAATCTTTTAGTATTAATAATCCCAAATGTACCAATTATACAGAAGGCCACAGAGTGTAAAAAGCAAAACAACAAAAATGTATCAAAATTCAGGAAGGTAAAGGAGGGAAAGGAAAGCCTGGTTACAGCTGGCAATATTGGAAGGTGTTATACACCTCCTGGAGTTGCCAATTCTGGAAATTTAGGGTGCAATTTCTCAGCATCTCTTCTTCTTATGTACTTCTGCAGAGCATCCATTTTAGGACCAGGTTTGGTATGTTTTTGCTTCATCCACCTGACGAAGGTGAAATGAGAATAAAGAAACTTCTCAAGCCCAAGCACTACACATTCCTTACGACCAGCATCTTCTATTAGATTAGCATCTTCTCACTCCTTTTTGTCCCGATCTGTTGCCTCATACAGATCCTTGAAGGACATGTTAGCAAACTTGCCAAAGCCAACAAGCAGCTTCATGAGCTATGGCCTCCTCCTTGTCTTCTGCAGTAGACCAAGACTGTCCAGGGGTGGGATTATTCCTGTAGGCCGCGGCGAGTGCTGCTGCTTCAGGTGTAGGTTTAAAGCGTGAGCTCACTGGAGGGCTCTTTGCGAAAAGGGGTTGAAATCCACGTTCTACAAGACAGAGAGAAACATATGGCACAGTGTTGTTAAAACACAATGACAGTAGTCAGATCTAGCTATTAATAATGTCAACCACCGCATTAATGTAATAGGGAGAAATGCTGTGTAGTCTACTGCCAAATAAATATCTTTAATCATAATCAAGGATGACACGCAAAATTGTGAAGCACTCCATATTTTTGTGGGGGCAGTTAGTTAGTCACTAGATAGTGAGTCAGGATTGTAATCAGAGGGTTTATGGTTCGATTCCAACACTGGCAGGTAGCAACTGAAGTGCCCTTGAGCAAGGCACCCAACCCCAGATTGCTCCCCAGGTGCAGCAGTGATGCTCACTGCTTCAGGTATGCGTTCATGACTTGCAGTGTATGTTCACTCCTAACTAGTGATGGGTTAAATGCAGATGTCACATTTTGGGTATGGGTTACCTGATACCTGACAAATATGTTACTCTCACTTCACTTTATTTTTGGTTAATTTAGCCACTGTAACAAAGTATCTAGCTTTCAGCTATGCTTCATTTTCTGGGCTGCTCTTTTTAGGGTGTGAGTATACTTGTTATACCACAGGTTTTCAGAGTTATCTGTTATACTAAGGAATTAAGTCAGTTCAGGTAGATTGTTAATAAAAATTTTACAAATCTTTAGTGGTAGTGGAAGTTATCATTCTATTGTATTTCTAGCAAGAAGCTGATTTTGCAATCATGGATAAATGTTTTAAACAAGGACACAAGATAATGATTTAAAATGTCCTCGCTCTGCTGCAGAATATTAATGTAATCAACAGTTACACCATAGGACATTATTAAATCTAAAGTATGATTATGACAATAAGTGGGTCCTGACACATGCTGCGAAACCCTGATAAAGTTTAAAATGCTTTTGAAAGCCAACCCAATGCATCTTCTTTTGTTATACACATGGATGTTAAAATCACCAACAATTAAGAGTTGATCTGTGGCCAATACTACCATTGAATAAAAAGTCAGCAAATTACTTGCCAAGCCGAGTAGTTTGCCAAGAAGTTCATTAAAGCTACTCGTTAAACTACATTTATTAAGGACTTGAGTTTTTGTAATTAAACAGTTTTTTTATTGCTGTTGTTGTATAAAGTCGTTTGTTCATCTTTGCTAGGGTGCAGATGGACAGCCTGGTGTTAAGGGAGAGCAGGGTGAAGGAGGACAGAAGGGTGATGCCGGTGCCCCGGGCCCTCAAGGGCCTTCTGGAGCTCCAGGTCCTCAGGTAATATATGTTCATGTTAAAGGTCTTACTTCAGTCTCTGTTGATAAAACACAGTGATCACACCTTCCCTTGCTGTTACCTCTTTATAGTATGAATTCATTTGGTTATAGGGACCAACTGGTGTTTCTGGACCAAAAGGGGCTCGTGGTGCTCAAGGACCCCCTGTAAGTACACATAAAAAGTTTTTTTCTTTTTATACATCTAGTTACATAATCTAAAAATGTGTTTTCTATATTTCTGTAGGGTGCCACAGGGTTCCCTGGAGCTGCTGGTAGAGTTGGACCACCTGGTCCCAATGTAAGTACAGCAATCAAGCCTGACCTACTCACTATATAACAATACAATGACCAGTCCTGTAAAAGTATATTTGGTACATTAATTCCACATTAAGACATTAGACATACGATTAGACATTAAACACATAGTTATGAATTGTTCCAAAATATTCATTGCTAGATCTCATGCAGTTGTAATGATGTTTGTAGAAGAAATTAGGAGGTACAGGGGAGGTAATCTCAAAATTAAAACTTGTGGTGAACCCGAGCTTCGGGAGAACCCAAAACATCATAATCAAATGCAATCACGAACTGACAGTACTAACGATAAAGGAACAGTAATAAACCAGGGGTGTAAATACACAGGAAACTCAACTAGAAACGGGTGAAAACAATCAGAAACTAGAGCAATAGAGGAGGAGCTAATGATAAAATAACAAACAACATAATGACTAAATTAAAAAGGTGAGTGAACAAGGGAAACCAAAAACACAGTACAAAAAGAACCAACATGTGACATCAGTTTACAGGTAAAAAATTGTATTAGAATCATTGTCTGAGCAAATATTTACTCTTGTATTTAGTTCCTGAAGTTTCAGGAAATTTCTTTATGTCCATGTGTTTACTTTATTCTCAGGGTAACCCAGGTCCCGCTGGGGCTGCTGGCCCTCCTGGTAAAGATGGTCCAAAGGGTGTGCGTGGGGACGGTGGTCCTCCTGGAAGACCAGGTGATGTTGGGTTACGTGGGCCGGCCGGTTCCCCTGGCGAAAAGGCAGAGCCTGGTGAAGATGGTCCTCCGGTATGTAGTTTTACTCATTAAACATTATCTGACTTTTTCTCAGATTATGAATTTGTAAAACACTGAACATGCAGAAAATAACATCTAATCAGCATCACTGTCAGGAAGAACCACATTTCCAAAGTACTGATTATAACCACAAAACCTCAAATAAGATGAAAATTAGATTTAATAGAAATTAAAGATAGTAGTTATCACAAAATCTGATTCTGAATGCTATGTGTGTCACGGCAACAATAAAAGGCTATGTGAGTCAGATTATATTTCTCCTTGGTGTTTTGGAAATCTTCACTGTAACTTGCTGGAAAAGTTCTTTGCTTCCAAGTGGCAAAAGAGTAAAAAGGTTTCTTAAAGAATGTTATTAAATACATTACTATTTGTGAGACACAAAGAAAGAGTTGCCCAGGTTTTATGTCCCAATTCCAGAGTTTGAAGTTCATCTTAAACAAGCAGCTGTTACCCACAAACACAAAACAAACTCAGTTTTTACTTCTTGGTCCTGCTAAATCAAAAGACCATATAGAGAGAATATTCTCAGGTCAAATTGCAAACCATTGTGCTGTAAGTGTGAGGGTTAGTGGGGCAGATCATTGTAAAAATATGATTTGATATTAAGTGTTTTCACTGTCCTGTTTCAGGGTCCAGATGGTCCATCAGGTCCTCAGGGTCTGGCTGGACAGCGTGGCATTGTTGGACTTCCTGGACAGCGTGGAGAAAGAGGTTTCCCTGGCTTGCCTGGACCTTCTGTGAGTTTATGTGATTTACGGTTCAGGGGGTCAGTATTGATATATTTAAATGTCTGGTTGACCAGTGTCAGGAAACAGAGTAAGGCAACAGTGTCAGTCATACATGTTTATAGTGCTTTCATTTCAAGGAAACTTTATGTAGTCCTACTTCACGTACCCTGGACAACAGAGAAAAGCAGTTTGTATAGGGTACAATGCTGACAACTATGGCATTGTTCCATTATAATTTCATTATAATTGCATGTCATGAGAAAAACTGCAAAGCGTACCCTTAAACAATCGTTAAACATTGACATTGTTCCTCTTTACAGGGTGAGCCTGGAAAACAAGGGGCTTCTGGTGGACCTGGAGACCGTGGACCCCCTGGACCTGTAGGGCCTCCTGGACAGACAGGACCTGCTGGAGAACCTGGTAGAGAGGTCAGTTCAGTTATTTAGTGAAGGAATTAGATACATATCAATGTCATAGTCATGTTTTTAGTTTAAAAATAGTTCTGACTGCCTGTAGACATTTTACAGTTGTCTTGAAAATGATGAAGTTTAATTTTCTGTATTATTTTGTAGGGAAATCCTGGATCTGATGGTCCTCCTGGCCGGGATGGTGCTCCAGGTATCAAGGTGAGGGGTGTAGTGTACATATAATGCACATGGGTTTACTGAATATATTTTATCCTTTGACATTAGGTCAAGTACAACCATTCAGGACATCAGTTATGATCATTTAGAAAAGAGTGAAATGTGAAAGTATTTTCAGGATGGTGATCTGGTGTGAGTTATTGGCTGTGTTCTTTTCAGGGTGACAGAGGTGACACGGGTCCAGCTGGTTCTCCTGGTGCTCCAGGTGGTCCAGGTGCACCTGGTCCAGTAGGACCCACTGGTAAACAGGGAGACAGAGGAGAGGCTGTAAGTACTTGTTATCATACATATTGAGCAAATGTGAAGAACTGCAATGACTACTGTAAAATTAAATATAAGCAGTAATGAATGAAATATCAAACTGAATGAATTCTTTAGACAAAGCTTATTCAGAGTGAAAAAATGCCTTACAGGGGCAGAGGTGCTGATTTTCCTCAACCAAGAACTGCACCGTGTTTGGCAAACATCCCAGGCATCACAGTCATATTGTTAAATAATTACAGCAGTTGTATAATGGAAGTGTGCTAATAATTGCTGTACCAATCCTACTCTCTACTCAGCCTAAAAAGCACTGAATAAATGGGTGGGTCAAAGAGGTGATTAGGTGAAAGTAGACATTGATGTTTTGTTTAATATTGATTTATCTGTTTGACATCAGAAAACCACAAAGTATCAAACAAGTAATTTAGGCAGCTTGATTTCAATAAAAGCTGTAAATTTAATATACCGCCAACATAATATACCTCCAAAATGCCTCTTCTTATAAATGTAATAGCCTTTTCTAACTGAAAACATGCTATAAAAAGAAATGTTCATTTTGGAAATATTTTATATCATCTTCCTCTACACACTAATCACCTAATCAATACCTTTACATGCAGGGACCCAAAGGACCTGCAGGACCTCTGGGGCCTGCTGGAGCCCGGGGAATGCCAGTGAGTTGCTCTGTTACTACGAATTACTTAAACATGGGCCTTTATTTTATTTGTTTTATTTTTGACCAGTCCTAAAAATTCTGAAAAGCTCAACTTCAAATGTCTCAATTACAGTGCAATATTGAGGTTTTGTTATTTTGCATTTTTATTAAGTTTTGCAATACTTATGTCCATCTATCACAGGGCCCCCAAGGACCACGTGGAGATAAGGGAGAGGCCGGTGAGGCGGGTGAGAGAGGACAGAAAGGACACAGAGGATTCACTGGTCTTCAGGGTCTGCCTGGACCTCCTGTAAGTTGCTGTTTTTCTGTAACACATGAACTAAAACAAACACTGTACAGATGTGTACAAATACTGATGTTAATGACAGCTAATGTTATTTGTTAACAAAGGCATTTTGAACAATTCACATATAGGGGCAGCCTGGTGACCAAGGTGCTTCTGGACCTGCTGGACCAGGTGGAGCAAGAGTATGTATCCAGGCTCTTCAGACATTAATAAACAATATTTGAACTTATTTGGACTTCAAGTGACCTTTTGCCCAAACACGGCCTTGCTAACTCTTTTCAGGGACCCCCAGGTCCTGTTGGTCCAGCTGGAAAAGATGGCGCAAATGGTTCGCCTGGACCCATCGGACCCCCTGGACCTCGTGGTCGTTCTGGAGAGTCTGGGCCAGCTGTGAGTACTAAAGCAAAAATGAGTTAACATTTATTGGTGTATTACTTATCAGGATATTTAAGACAGGTAACCATCTTCTCAGGGTCCCACTGGAAACCCTGGCCCTCCCGGTCCTCCTGGCCCTCCAGGTCCTGGCATTGATATGTCTGCATTCGCTGGTCTGTCTCACCCTGAGAAGGCTTCAGATCCCCTGACGTACATGAGGGCAGACCAAGCGGCAGAAGGGATTCAGCAGCATGATTCAGAGGTGGATGCCACAGTGAAATCCCTGAATAACCACATCGAGAACATCCGCCGCCCTGATGGTACTAAGAAGCACCCAGCCCGTACCTGCAGAGACCTGAAACTCTGCCACCCTGACTGGAAGAGTGGTGAGTTTGGGCTGAAGTCACAGAGTTAGCATCAGATTCTCAGTTTAGCACAGGGCCGGGGTGCACCTTAAACATTTCAAACACTGTATTTACTTTATAATCAATATACTAAATGAATATGTTAAATTAAGTCCAAATAAATACTGTACATAAAATGTGTAAAAAAAAAAAAGGTCAATAGTCAATTTAACAAATGAATTTTTGTTCTCTCTGTAGGTGAGTACTGGATTGATCCTAATCAGGGTTGCACTGTTGATGCTATCAAGGTGTTCTGCAACATGGAGACTGGTGAGACCTGTGTGTATCCAAAACCCTCAAATATCCCACGTAAAAACTGGTGGACCAGTAAGGTTACTGAACACAAACATGTTTGGTTTGGAGAAGCCATGAACGGTGGATTCCATGTGAGTCAATCACTTTCTTGCACTGCTGACCTTTAAAAAATACAGGACTGTTCCACAAACCTAAGATAGTCTCTGGGTAATGAACCTTCTCCCTTTATGACTTACACAGTTTTTTTATGGAGATGAAAATTTGGCCCCTAATACAGCAAGTATTCAGATGACCTTCCTGAGACTACTGTCTACAGAAGCGTCACAGAACCTCACCTACCACTGCAGGAACAGTGTAGCCTACATGGACGAAACCAATGGCAACCTGAAGAAGGCTCTTCTACTGCAGGGCTCCAATGACGTGGAAATCAGGGCTGAAGGCAACAGCCGCTTCACCTATAGTGTTCTTGAGGACGGCTGCAAGGTGAGGCGACACTTGAGAAGCGTGCTAGCGTGTGTAATAAAAAAAACATTCATGCAGAAATCTTTATTCTGCAATAATTTACTCATTACTGTAATTTATTTAGGAAGAAAATGAAACAAACTAAAGCCACACATACTGCATTAAAACATGCAATTTACCAAGGCTCCCCCCATACATAGTTGTTCATCAGCTACCAAATGCCTGTGTGGATCATCTTTGATACCCTGCTTTTTCATTGTTCTAGAAGTGCTGTATTAAAAAAAGTCAGCTAAGTCAAAATTTAAATCCCAAAATTATATGAATTTCCTTTGCCCTCTAAGAATTCAAAAGCAGCTAAAGAAAATTCTATAATTTGCCTGCTTTGACATCTAAACAAGCCAGAGGTGTTTCTGTTACATCTTCCCTGTAGGGATAGAGAAGAACAAGTTAAAAGTTTTAAAGTGATACTTGGCAAAGCTTCTGTTTTCCCATCCAAGCACTAAAGAATACACAGAGAAAACATTTAGAAAACACAGAAAGAATCTAAAATATAAAGAATCAATCTGATCTGAAAGCAATATATAACTGGAGGGAAAAAGTGAATTAATATAATTAAAATGCTCTCCTACTATGTCATCTTTACAGTAAACACAGAGCCAATAAGAGATTAGGACAAAACTCCCCCTGCACTCTAAATAAAGATTGACCAATAACAATACAGAATGTATTTAATATCCAGCCTCTCATCTAAGCTGCAGTGGCAGACTGGCTGCCAAGTTCAATTCAGTTTTATTTATATAGCGCTTTTTACAACGTTACATTGCTTCAAAGTAGCTTTACATATAATATTAAAGAGTTACAATAAAGAACAGAACAAATGTCAGACATGTAAAGTCAGGAGACACACCACTCAGGTGATCAGGAGCCTCAGGAGCTTTCATGCTTATTGGCTGTAGATTACATGAGTGAGCCAATCACTCAGCTTATGCCATGCAGATATACAAGCTGATTGGTTCACATTACCAGGATCATTATCGTGTGCCTCCAGAATTTCATGTCTGAACTTGTAGGTCATATTTCCTCACACCCAGTGCCTACTATACAGCACTCACACCTGTCAGTACACAACATGCCAAACTAATTTAAACTATACGCAATATTGTACTTTTCCATTTGCATGGCAGCAACATAAAAAATAACCTGTGGTTTTGTTACCTAATGCAAAAAATCCAACACTTTATGCTGCCATCATCAGTCACCAGTTAACTATAGCCTACAGTTGACTGAGAGGGCGCTCAAATTGTCAAATAAATATCAAGTTACTATGATGTGTTTCAGAAGAACGTGTTTTAATTATACCACAGTGCAGTAGAAATAAATGTGTTTGTAATTTGTGGAATAAAACAATTTTCATGTTACATGAACTGGTCCCTACTGGTTTGCTCTGAATGACAAAGTCTGACAAGTCTGTAGAAAGTAAATGGCTGTAGAAGAGAAGTTGTGTGGAAAGCTTACAATAATGCATCTTTAAAGCTGTTTTAAGTTAATGAAAAGTTTGTGTGGGACCTTTGTAAAGTTGTACTTATGCATGCAGAAACCTGAATGAATGCCTAACCAACTAATGGTAAAATGTAGGGAAGTGCTCTGTTTTAACAGCAGAGTTGTTTGTCTCAACAGAAACACACAGGCCAATGGGGAAAGACGGTGATTGAGTACAAGTCCCAAAAGACATCACGTCTACCCATTGTGGATTTTGCCCCTATGGATGTGGGAGGAGCGAACCAGGAGTTTGGAGTGGATGTGGGCGCAGTCTGTTTCTTGTAAAGACAAAGGAACAGATCTTATTATCTTACAGAAAACTGAGGAGAATATGAGAGACCACACAATCCAGAGGGAGGGATAAAGAAAGAGAGGAACTAAAGAGCTGGGACACATTGACTAGAGAAAGTGCTTCTGAAGGTGTTTTGTTTTAACTGTGCACTGATATAGCACTAGTACTCACCTGTGACTGAGAAATAACCAGAGCTGACATTTGTTGAAGAGCAGACACAGTCCCATCTAAAGCCTCTCCACACCTCCATCTCTCTGGGAATGATATATAAGAGAACATGCCAGAAAATAAAGACAGGAAAAGTAAAAGTGCATCTTGGGTTTATTTATTTTTAAGGTGCTGTACCCCCTGTGCATTTGGATCAACTATTGTATAACAAGTCCCGTACTAAGTGTCTATCACTACATGGTCCACATGCCTTTGAACTCTGAACTTTGACAGTCACATGCAAGTGATCATCTGTATCACTGCAGTGTATGTAAATTGCTGTGCATTAAAACATAATTAATGGTGCTAATCTTATAAAGCTCCCCACATTTTTAAAATGTTTTTGTGTACACATGCATTACATTTAGGTCCTTGTATTTGATCTGTTTCCTACAGTCCCTACATGCCTAATATATGCAGTATATTTTTGAGACCTTTCATATGTGTGAAGTCGTTTTTTATGCTACCTCATGCTGGACAAGTAGCTTTAGTTTTAATGTTATAAAATCAGCATAATCAGAGGCAGGCAATTTATTTTTTTTGCCTGCTCCATCCCCCTTTAATAAATAAAAATATATTTATTGATGAGTTCTAAAAATCTGATCTGACACAGTTTAAGAGATCTCTGTCCTTTGAAAACCTATGTATGTATTAGTGACAAAGCTAAGGGTTGTAGAATTATTATTGTTTATTTCTTTTTCTGTGGTTTTACTAATTGTAAATTTAATTGGAAATGTAAAAAAGTAAAACCCATTTGTTGCTTTTTACCCTTTTATTTTTGTTTAGACACAAAACAGCAACACACAGAAATGCGATGGAGCAGCTGCTGTTTCTGTAAATTGTTATTGCTGAAATAGAACACATTTATGATGGGTATAGTATGGGGAGCAGAGGTGGGTTGATCTGTTTTGTCTTAGTTTTCTTGTAAAATAAAGTTAAAAATAATAGTATCTTTAAGATTTTAATTATGATAGACATTTAAACTTTACGTCTGAGTGCAATAGTACAGTGTTCATTGCTGTCTATCTGGTTAGTGTGTTAAATGAGTACTGTACATTTGTGCTCTGTCTACCGTGACACTATCTTAGCAGTGGCAGGCAGAAAAATAGTTGCAAGCAGCAATAATAAGGGCAAGCCCACCAACGGCAGTAAGAGAACGATTTGTGGACATCTGTGAGATTGAGAAAAATTAGATTGGAAAGAGCAGCTAAAGAAAACAAAACCCATTACAATATTACCATTACATTACCATTACAACAATGAACGTTTTAACTTTTGAGCCATTTTGTGGCACTGTCAACCAGTTTTTATGACACTGACCAGCTTATGTGACAATGACACAAAAAGTTTCAAGTTAATACTTCAAAGTTTTGCAAAGATGCCACCTGAAGTCCATTTTGTATGCTTGCCGTCACATTTATTGATATTACTTTTTCAGATATCAGATATTCAGAGATCAGATATAAATTTTTACTGTATGTCTCTAGATGCCATATACAAAGTTTCAGACAAAGGCTGTAGAAGTTTGAAAAAATAGGTTTTTAATATAATTCAATATGGTGGACAGGAAGTAGCTGTTTAGTAAATTTTGTTATAAAGTTTGACCACTAGAGGGTGCAGGCGCTAAACTTTAAGTACCCTCAGACAATGAGGATGATGAATCATATCATGTTTTGTAATGATACACTATTGCATTAGTAAGATATTGCATTTTACAACAAAATTCAAAATGGCTGATGCCCAAAATGGTTAACCAAGGAACATTGGACATTGTCTGACTTGGCATGCCTTATGATTTTAAGTTTAAAATTTTAAGAAAAAATAGCCGTTCCTCATGTCCTTTGACCAATAGGTGGCACTGTGACGAAACTGTGCAAGTAACCTCAGGTCATGCCTGTGATGACATACCAAGTTTCCTGTGAACTGTACACTGACTTTTTGCCCTGAGTGTCTCTAGATGCTACATACCAAATTTCATGCAAATTGGGCAAACACCCTAGGGGGAGTTTGAAAAGTAGTTTGTTTCTAGGACTTATTAGTCAAGTTATGAGCATAAACATTAGTAAAGGTTTGAAATGTTGGTGGTGCTAGAGGATTTGAGGTAGAGACTCTGCTAAGGAGACAATTTGCTATGGTAACATATAGCAAATTCTGTTGCTGTAACATCTGTGTTCCAAATTTTAAAACTTTCCGGTGTACGGTTCTATAAGCCGCCATTGACTCAAGAGTGGAAGAACACCACTAATGAATTCAATAGAGTGGTTCATTGAAGGATTACGTGGCAACCTCGAGGCTAGAAATGTATCTCCAGCACTGTTGCAACACTTACATTTACGCATTTGTTAGACGCTTTAATCCAAAGCGACTTACAGTGCACTGAAGTTATAAATTGTTTTTCTTAGTACATGTACTCCCTGGGAATCAAACCCATGACGGCTTTCGCTGCTAACGCAATGCTCTACCACTGAGCTACAGGAGAACAACAACAGTACACTGTTACCACACAGAGAGTCAACGGCATTACATAAATCCCATGAAAAATCCCTGAAATGTTGTTTTACAGTACACAAAATTGCATTCTCTAGCTTCTCCATTATTTCTGTCAAGTGCCCTTGCTTTATCACCAATAGTCTGCAAGCATCATTAGTTGTCCACAAGAGTCTTCTGATTTTTGCCATTAATCTCCTCCAATGTAATCATTGGGTGTCACTAAGTAATTTTAAGTTCAACTTGAAAGTGCAAGAAAAAAGCTATTGGTATGCAAGCATGCAACACAATAAGAAAAGCAAAACAACTGATTGGCCTAAACATTACACAATGAAAGAGAATGGGAGACAAAGAAATAGAGAAATATGAGGGTTATTAGTACTGTAATTAGATAATTACAATTGAAGCAATATTAACAATTTACAAAATTCTAAGGTAAGTTAAATGTATTATATATATTAGATATATTAGGGTTAGGTATATTAGATATGGCCATAATTATGCCATCCACACATAAGACTGGCATTAAAATATTGTCACTCCACAATACATAAGTTGAATTGTTGATAGAATTATGTAACACATTATTCAAACATTAATCACCCCTCCACAGGCAGAACGAACTGGTGCGAGAAGCACAAAAATGGTTTAGAGTTATGAAAAGTCCCACTAAATGGTTATTCACAAAACCTCAGAAACTGCACAAACAAAAGGAGAATAAACATTAATAAATTAACAGGATTTTGGAGTTTTTTTCATTAGGAATATTTAAACCTGTTACACTAAGCCAAATAAATGAAAAAGATGTGTTATCTCGAGTAGTAATCATCAAAATCAGATGTTTGAGTTGTTCCATGCACCCTCTTCAGTTTAATAAAGGCCTTTTTCAAGTTTGGGCAGACATTCAGGCTGTACAGGGCATTTTTCACAATTAATCCTTAAAATCTGCTGGTATTAGTACTTATTTTTCAGCCACTAGTACTATTCCATTAGATGCTAGAATTTATTCAATACATACTAGTACTTATTCCAATAGTGACTAGGAGTTAATTACATTTTACTAGTTAAGAAACATTAGAACTAGTACTTATTTTTTAGTTATTTTTAAGTTCATGTCTCGTAACTGTCCAGCCATGCCCTAGCACCAACATGCATTAGCTATTTTCAAGCACCAAAACATCAGATTATGGCTCATTCTCTGATGAAATCTGATGTAAACAATGGAGAATATTTCAATATTTCTTTTTGGGTTTCTGGAATAAAAGTGCAAAAAGATGTTATATTGTGAAAACTTTGCATGGATAATTCTACAGCGTGAACCCAACTGATTACAGGACTGACACACAGTTTCATAATAAAGGTATGATGTCAGTGGGTGAGGTGACTGGATGGGACACATAGGAGACAGTTATGAACACCTTAGCTGAAAAGGGAGAACTAAGTTACTTGGGTATAACACCAATGGGCGTGGTGGTTGGATGAGAATGTAATGACATGCCCAGCAGCACCACAACAGAGACACCACAACACAAATGGATTCCACTTGCATGGGTTCTGATTCTGGAGGGCTGGTTTGTACTGGTTGAAAAAGGACAGAATAGTTAGGCTGGCCTAACAGCTCTAAGCTCCAGACACCCGTGCATATGATGGGCTACTCTGGTGGCAAGCTGAATGAATTTTTCTAGACCGTAGAATCATTGTTTGCAATACGATGCAGCCATAGTTGGGGAGACAATACTTGACAAAGTGGTGATGAGAGAGTGCTCGTTCCAACCACTCATGGGTGTGAAACTATAGGACAGTGATTTACAGACATTTTTTCCTGTTTTAAGTAATAACGTAGGTCATCAGTGGAAGATCTGTGATATTGATGTTTTATACAGATGTTAAGGAAAGTTATAGTGCAAAAGGTCTGGACTGAATGTTAAATTCTGGTTAAATTGTTATGTTTTAACCAACCTAGCACAACCATTAGGTGGATTATAGATTATCTCTTATGTGGACTCCAGTTTGTGGTTGGGTGATAAACTGTCTGATACAATAGTAAATAAAACAGCAGGTTTACCATGTACAGTTTTATTACTTTTTATTTACACTGTATTCTATACTTGTCACAAATGTTTTCAGATGACACAGCCCTTGTAGGTCTAAATTAATTGGCATTAATTAAAAAGTAATGATTTGGATAACAGAAAAGAGGTTGAGCTTTTTTACATGGTGTCATGAAAATTTTTTGAAGACAACAAAGGAGTTGATTATTGATTACAGAACAAACTAAGAAGCAATACTGCCAGTGACAATTAAAGGTCAGAAGATAGAGATGGTTCAGTCTTATAAATATCTCTGTGTCCATTTAGACAGTAAATTAAATTGGAAGCAGAACAGTGAGGCTGTTTTTAAAAAGGCACAATTAAGATTATTCCTTTTGAAGTGACGTTCTGTTGGCATTAGTAGGAAGCTTCTTAATGTCTATGTGTTTTGTTTTATGCAGTGCTCTGTTGGGGAGGTAGTATCAGTGTGGATGATAAAAGCATCATCTGCTTCTGACAGTTGTCAATATAAAGTAGTGATGATTTTATGATTTTTTTCAATAACAAAATAGATACTGACAAAGAAAAATCATAGACATGCAATTGCCTGCAACACATTCATCACATTGGATGGGGCATCATAACATGCCCAATTAACAACTCCCGTCATTCTCTGCTATATATAGGGATGAACAGTCAAAAATAAATCATCTATATCAACAATGTGTATGCTAGATCCTATACCTACCAGGTTGCTGAAAGAGATGGTTCCTGAAATAATAGATCCTCTACATAGTATTATTAATTCATTTCTCACATTTTTGTTAGTGCCTGACATACTGTCAGATGTAATTAGACTCGACAGTCTCTTATAAATAAATATTTATAAATCATTATAATCAACTCTCCATCCATATCCAAGAAAGTTAAAAATTGCAGGTTTAACGTGCCAGAGGAGAACTGGCCCTTCCCCGGTTGAGCCTGGTTTCTCCCAAGGTTTTTTCTCCATCTATACATTATTACAGTTTTGGTTACTTGCCCTGTTGGCTTGCTTACTGGGAAACTGCTGACATCTAACTTGGCTTAGGGTTTTGTAAATTAATGTTTCTTCTAGCAATATGATATAATTACAGTCCAAAATACTCTTCTATTTTGCTACTCCCATTCTCCTTCATTGTGTAATTTTCATGTATTTTTATTGCATATATTTTATGTATGCATTTTACTTTGTGTTATGTGTATTTCATGGTACTATTGCTATTACTATATAATGATTTTGTAGTTTTATTGGTTCAGTCACCCCTTTTTTTAAACCTACTATAAACCTAGTATGCCTAATTAATCTAATATACACCTCACAAATTATTTGCAATAATACCATGTATTTTTTTGTTGAACATGTCTGACATTTGTTCTGTTCTTTATTATAATTCTTTTTCATTATATGTATAACTGCTTTGAAGCAATGTAAGCGGAAAAGAGAATTAGGGCAAAACTAAAAAATGGTTTTGTGTTATGAAGGACATCCATACATGGTATTTTTAGTGGACTATAAAGTTCATTTAGTAGGAGATAAGTAATGCCTCAGTGTTCTGCAAAGGAATTTAGAAAGTATTTTATATCTACTGCTGTTAGGATTTCAATGCAGCTATGTAATTTTGCATGGATTGAATGTATTGTTGTATTAACAGTCTTTGTTTATTTGTGGTGGCTGTAATGTGTAATCGTGACAAATGAGTTTGCCCTCACAGGGATTAATAAACTTTTCTAATCTAATTTAATCTAGCGTAAAGTACCCCCAACAGTCTTACCAAAGACATATTTGTCCACTGACAAAAATTGGACCAGAAACTGTATTGAAAAAATTGTGTTTTTTCCACAATGCAATAATACAGTGATTCCAAAGTACATTTGTACTTGAGGTCCTTTTCAAAAATTTAGTGTAAGATGCGCTTAACATAAACCAATTATTTGTTTTCAATCTCATTGTGAATTAATGTTTTCCCTAGTTTTCACTTCCTGTCCAAATGAAATATGGTTGTTGAAAAGCGATGTTGAAAAATCTTAGCACACAAATATAAAAATAGAAAAACAACCCTAGTTTTTTATTTAATACAGTTGCCAGATTAACTAATATACAAACACTACCTTAAAACTATGTGCCATTGCACTTTAGTAGTAACAACTTCATTAACTTTTTCACTGAGAAAATTGAAACCATACAAAATACAATTGAAAATAAACGACCTGCAACTTTACCTGAAGATTCTCCCTTAAAAATTGCTCCTCTAGAACACCTGCAATGCTTTACAGCTATAAGCCAGGATGATCTAAATAAACATCATTACTTCCAAACCAATATGCTTATTAGACCCCATACTAACTAAATTATTAATAGAGCTGTTACCAGCAACTGAGTTTCTTCTCAATATTATTAACTCATCTCTATGTCTAGGTCCTGTCCTGAGTCCTTTCAACTGCTTTCATTAGCAGTTATTAAGCCTTTTATAAAGAAACCTGAACTAGATTCAAATGAACTGGCAAACTACAGACCCATTTCAAATATTCTGTTTATGTCTAAAATATTAGAAAAGGTTGTATCCACACAACTTTACACATAAACAATATTTTTTAAAAGTTCAGGTCTTTTTTTAGTCAGGTTTTTGAACAGCACAGAAACTGCACTGGTAAAAATTACAAATTATTTACTTCTAGCTGTGGACCAAGGTTGCATCTCATTGTTAGTTTTACTTGATCTTAGTGCGGCATTTGACACTATAGACCATGTCATGCTGTTAGATCAAGTACAAAATTGTTGGCATTTAAAGTCAGGCTCTTCAGTGGTTTTGCTCCTGCTTGTCTGACCGCTATCATTTTGTTCATTTAAATGGGGAATCATCAGAATTAATGCCAGTAAAATACGGCCTGCCTCAAGGATCTATTTTAGGCCCTCTGCTATTCACATTAAACATGCTGCCCCTCAGAAATATTATGTCATGGGATAAATTTCCAGTGTTACGCTGATGATACTTAACTATATACTCAACTACATAGTATGATGTATATAGATGACACTCAACTATATATTACATCAAGACCAGATGATATTCCTACCATAACTAAATTAAGTTTTAAAGACATAAAACATTGCATGACTTGTAATTATCTTCTTTTAAATTCAAATGGGACAGATTACTTATTGGACCAAACTCAAGTAAACAGAAGCTCTCTGATTACAGTTTCCAATTAGAAGGATGAAATGTCACCTCATCTAATACTGTTAAAGATTTGGGCGTTATATTAGACAGTAACTTGTCTTGTTAAAATCATGTGGTTTATATTACAAAAACTGCCTTTTTCCACCTTAGAAACATTGCTAAGCTGCATAGCTGTAATGATGAGCCATTCACACAGGGATCCATTTGCAGCTTTATTAGAATAGTGAGACAGGCAAAGGTTGAGTACCAGCAAACAGGATTAAAAAGGGCAAGGCAGAGACAAAACGTGAGACAGGCAGGGGTCGAGGCAGCAAACAATCACAAAACCAATAGTAAATGTAGTAATCAGGGCAGGAAGCAAACAGGCAAAAGGTAGTATAAACAGTCCAAGATCAATATACAGATAATCAGAATACAATGGAAAAGACTCCAGTGCAAAACAAGACTTTGCAATGATAGTCTGTAAAACACAGGTTTAAATTTGGAGGCTAATAGAGTTCAGATGTTCAGAGGTTAATCACAGGTATGAGGCATGATGGGAAATGGAGTCCAATTGGAATAAACACCAGTTAGTACTCTGGTGATGGTTCCTTCTGGTGGCATGGAGGAGGTGGAGCAGAGACCTCTGTAACAGTAACATCTATTTCTGGTGCAGAAAAACTGGTCCATGCTTTTATGACTCGACTATTGTAATGCACTTCTAGGCGGCTCTCCAGCTTTCTTAGTAAACAAGCTACAGTTAGTCCAAAACGCTGCAGCTAGAGTTCTTACCAGGCCCAAGAAATATGACCATATAACCCCAATTTTGTCATCTCTACACTTTTTTACCTGTTAAATTCTGTAATATTTATAAAATGTTACTGCTTACCTATAAAGCCTTAAACAGGTTAGCCCCTATGCCCCTATACTTAACAGATCTTCTCTCACAATACAAGCCAATGTGTGCTTCACGCTAACAAAACTCTGGACTTCTGGTTGAACCCAGAATCGCAAAATCCACTAAAGGTGGCAGAGTTGTTTTTGCACTTGGCTCCTAAACACCTGGAATAGTCTGCCTGATGCTGTTCGGGGCTTAGTCATGCTCTCACAGTTCAAAACTAAAGACACATCTCTTTAGCCAAGCATTCTCATAATGCATCTCATCACTTGTTTTTCCATTTAACCTCAACAAAAAGTAAACATAATTTTAGGCTCTTAACGTTATGAACAGCAGATATGCTATTTATTTTGTTTTGGATTTTTATCCTAAGGTTTTAATCCCGGGGTAGCTACAGATAAGGCTCCAGAATGAATCCAGCATCCGACACACTGACCCAAGCTCCAGTTCATCCTGAAAATTGTCCCTGCCCTGGTACAATCAGGTGTTCATCCTCGCACCATAGAACAATGTCTACAGTGACAGCCTGGGCCACCCAAAAGCACTGAGAAAAATGTGATGGACTTTAATTTTACATTTAACAATCATCTGCTTGGTTGCCTGTTAATTTTTAAGTGTAAAATTTCCCCTCAGACTTTTCACATTAACATACATTCAGTATGTAACAACAGTTTGCTGTAAGAGCTGCAATCTGTAACTTTATGCCTTTACCACCATCTCTGTGAAACCTTAACATTATGGCCCCATTCCCGTTGACACATCCCTTATCGCAAATTGGACCCATAGTTCTAATCCATACAAAGCCATACTAAGCCTGGTTTCTAACAAGGTATTTATTTATTTCTCTATTTATATATCACTGGAGTTTTGCGTTCTTGCCACTGTCGCCTTGTTGGCTTGCTTACTGGAAGACTGCTGATATTAGTTTAGAAAATTTGCTTTGTACATTGTGTTATTATCATTGTTTGCTAATTTTATCAATTTTGAATTTTCTTTTATTCAATATTTTTCATTTGTACAGCTGCTTTGTAACAGTGTGCCACTGTAAAAAAAACTATATAAATAAACTTGAACGTGTAAACATGTTTTGAAACATGTTTGGGGTTTTGAAGGAGCTCCCCTCTATTCTGCGCTCTTACTGGCTGCTTTTTTCTTCATCATTTGGTCCAAATCATCTATTTTTTTAAATTGTAGTTTTCCAATAACAAAAATTAAATTGAAATTAATATGTTGGCACAATTATATTTTTATTTTTACATTAACGTTTAATCTTCAGGTTGAAAGATTTTTAAGATTTAAGACATTTCAGTCAAGTGTTTCCAAACTTTTGACTGGTAGTGTATATATAATTATAAAAAATTGCATTTTACGGTGAACGCAGTAAGCAGTACTGCACGTGATGTACTGCGCCCGCGCCCTCACCTCATGTTTCTGACTGACTTCAAATGATCATAATTTATGGACAACTATGAAAAACATCAGCAGTCCAGTGCTGAGAAATGATTACGGTTATACAGTGGACTAATGTTTAAATGATTCCACTGGACACAAATAAATAAAAAAGGAACATGAAATAATGACAGAGCGATCATGTATTTTCACAGTGAATACAGGGGATACAACAAAATGTGGTCTGTTTCTGACTGTGATTTGAATGTGGCTTAGACATTTGTGTCAGTCTGTAAAGGCTTGGGTGCTGTTTGCAGAGTTCTTTTTGCCATCTCCAGAGCACCTTCCTGAGTCTTGTTTCCACCAATGAAACCACTTGCATGGACAAAGATGCATCCAGGAATCCCACTCAGCTTGGACAGCTTGTCATCTCGGACACCTCGCCACTCCTCCAACAGACTCAATCTACAGACACATCACATGATCAGTCACATAACTTTCCTCCTCTGACTTCAGTTTAGTGTTGTTTTTATAAGAGCAGATCTGTGCCTGCTATCAAATAAAGAGAAGGTTTATGTAAAAGACCCCTGGCGTGATAGGGAAAATCACACCTGTTTTGAAAGGTGTTTGGCCCAGCAGGGACACACTGGACTCTCCAGTGGCCATTCTGATCAGTGTACAGCACAAACTTGATGGGGACATCCACCATCTCCTTCTCCAGGGCAAACAGATGCTCTTTCCAGGGACAACCACCCTGAGACAGCAACATGATCTCACCACTTGGATCAACCTACACAGAAAAACTATTCACATCAGCTCTGCTTCCAACATTTACATTGCTTCCAATCATAAGAAACCATACAAGATTACCTTCCATTCTCCAGCACTGATAATTTCTTAATCTCACAAAGTAAAGTTAAAGTTTCTAAACAGTAAATGGATACTAACCAGATAATATAAAAGTTTAAAAAGATGTATTAAGTTTAATAAAGTATTAAGGTGTGTACATAAATCTATTGAATGGTGCGTGAAATAGGAAGTGTCTTAAAACTGAGTGTTTTCCATACATGTATTTAAAAATATGAATAAAAATGTATATTCTCATTTCTTTTTCATTCTTCTTCCGCTCATGCCTAATGTACAGTTCTACGGGTGGCAAATGAAAATTGACATTTGGCAGACACAGACAAGACAGTCTGAAATGTTACTGTAGCATAGTTAGTCTAGCATAGTTAGTCTCTTAAACCCTCTAGCACAACCCTTTCACTTTTGAACTGTTTGTCCTAGAATCTAAATTCTTTTTTCTGATTCCTTGGCTCATAACAAAACCTACTTTGTTGAACTCCTCCTTCAGCTATCGTCCAATTTGCATTAAATTTAGTATGTAACATCTAGAGACACTGATGACAAAAAAGTTATTAAAAGCTTTTCAACAGACCCAACCATTTTCAAATAGTGCATCAATCGAATACGATAGTGAGCACACCAAAATGGATGTGAGGCTGTAACTTTACTGCAACACTTGTTACTGCAATACACTAGTGTATTGAAATACTTGGTACATGTAATCACAACCATGACCTGAAGGTACATGCACAGTTTTGGCACAGCATCACCTATTGGTCTAAATATATGAAACATGCTTGTTTTGCTTAATTTTGAAATACTATATTAGTATATTTTATATTTTAACGATTTACTACCTTTTTGGGCCTTTAAAGTGGTAGCTCCATTGCTGTCTTTGGGTTATTAGAAAGCTCTCAGAATTCATCAAAAATATCTTAATTTGTATTCTGAAGATGAACAATGGTCTTACAGGCGTGAAACGTGAAGGTGAGTAATTATTGGCAATATTTTCATTTTAGGATGAACTAACCCTTTAAGACTGATTATCTGATGACTGGCATTTTTGATAAAACTGTGACACATTGTAAAATTAGGTTAGTCAGGTTTCTATAGTCTGTCCAGTGGAAGGTCTGGGTTACAGACACTAATTACCTGATATCTGTTCTGAACAGCTTGTTGCACAACCTCTCTTGCTGGAAGCCAGGCATTCCTGTAGTACTCCAAACGGTCCAGAAATTCAGCTCCTACAAGAGCCATGGCTTTATGGAAACCCTCCTTTGAAATAAGACTTTTATTACCAGTTGTTATTCTATAGATAGTTATATAGATAGATGCTTTCCTTTTCATTTCAATTTAACTCAATACAATTTTATGTAGCACTTTTCCAGGTGCACACTGTTAGGGTTAGGGTTACACATCTTATATGTCATATTGATATGTCTTATATGTCATTATAAAGCAGTTGCTTAATACAACAAGGTAAAAGAGACTAATGGACGTTTTGCATTGCTTTTAAGCACATATCACTGGCTGCGTGAAATGTGACTGTTTCTTGGAAACACTGCCTGAAAATTGTCAAAATGTTTTTGATATTAATTCAATTAACTTTACTACTGCAGAGTAAATGCACATTTTTTACTGTAGTAAATGACATCATTCAGTAGCACGTGAAGGGCGTAACCCTAACTTAAACAATGTAGTCAAAATTAAGAAGCTAAAACGTTTTAGCAAACAATATATAATTAGTATATGAATTTTTCTGTCTCCATTATGCTTAGCTAGGGTAGCAGAGCTCCAGCTGTACAGGAAACGTTTAGTGGTGAGTTTTCAGTAATCTTTCACACTGACCTCCGTGTCCTGGTGTTTGCTGTTCCAGTGAGGGTTAAGATGGCCAATGCGAGCACTCAGGGTGGTGGTAACAGAGTACCGCACTTCTCCATCACACTGGGAAATTCCATTATCCACTGCATCCACCTCCTCCACAAAGTTCTCATACATCTGAAACAGAGGACTTCGTGTCTATGACACTAAAGCAAGACTCACTAATGCTGCTGTCTTGAAGAATTAAGTTCTAGCCCAATCCATGTTCCTGGGGGTCTACAGACCTATTCCAACACACCTCACTGGATGTTTCTAGCAGTCGCAAAGACCTTTATTAGCTGCTTCAGGTGCTACAGTAGGGTTGGAGCTAAACTCTGCACATCTGTGGACCTTGTTGAAGACTTCTAATCTACCCCAAATGAAACATAGACAGGAAAGGAGATCTGGAGTTTAACTCACCTTCTCATAGAGCACCTCTAGCTGTCTGTCCTCATTCTTCAGCTGTGTCATATGAGCAAGCACACGTCTACCAAAATGAAAGTAAATCAAACCTGCTGAGCTCAGCTTTGTCACCCATGGCTTCTCTGGACACAAGCTATTGAAACTTTCCACAAAAGACCTGTTAAAAGAAATCAACAGTACACCACAATGTTATATTCACAATATTTAAAATTTGAATGCAAAGGATCTATACTTTTGGCTACAGTTTTTACATAATCTGATTAACACAAGTTTTTGCCCATTAAGTTCTGTACTGATTACAAAGTATTACTACATACAAGGCCTTGAACGGTTTAGTTTTTGTGTATTTAAATGATCTTCTCTCATGCTACAATCTCACTCTCTAAAATCACAGACCTCCGTTTTATTTGGTAGTTGCATGTGGCTCCTAAACTCTAGAATAGCCTTCGTGAATTACTTTAAATCTTCTGATCAAAATGTAACGATACAGCTACACAAATGATTGCCCATCTGCCTTCCATTCTGTACCATCATCTGTACTATCTTTAAATAGACCATTAAATTTCTGAAATCACTTCTAAAAACAGAACCTTCTGGTTACGCAGTACATTGCTTTTCTGTTAAGCAGCATTAAAACTATGCATTGTAAAAAGCACTATACAAACAAATAAGCCTTGAACTGAATCAGAAACATGAGTCTGGGCTCTTTTAGCTCGGACTACTGTAGCTCACAATAATTATTACCCTGGCAACATTTAAGCAACATCCTAGAAACTACCCAGAACATCCTGCAGCTGAGCTTTGTTTAGCCTGGGCCAGTGTTTTAGGCTATTGGTAAGCAAGTTTTGCCACGGCAAGCACCTCTCACACTTTATTCAGATAATGTACCTATCAAATTAATTTTGCAGTTCTGTTTAGTGCTGCTGGTGCCAAAAAACACACATCATATGTACATCCAATACAGGACATAAAGATGGTGAACAGATGGAGCTGAGAGGGGTGTGGCTCAGATTGGCACAGGTGCAGGTTAAATGGATTAGTAGGCAGGCAGGTTTGTGCAGAAGTAGCTGGTAAAGTTGTTCATATGGCGAGTGGGCACTTCTATGGTGAACATCTGACATGTTATTAAAACATCATATTGCACCTCTGATGATGATCGTAACGCTGGTGACTGGGATCATATTCTCCACCCACATCAACCACAACATCACATTCGGCCAGGACAGAAGAATCTCTGCTGCGGATAATCTCAGCATCCTAATGACGAAACATGAAGAAACAGAACATCACATCTGATCGCCTAAAAACACATGTGGAAATTTTAAACATGACTGAGCCACCGTTTATACTGAACTGATAACACAAAACAAACCTTCATTTAATGTTACACATTTATTTAGGTATAAGTAGACTGATACTTGAATTTGACACTTCAGCAGTGAAATTTTTAGATTTATTACTCTGATTTAAAAAACGGCCTAAAATCTGTCCTGTAAATTTAGCTGTTGGATTCTTCTGCAGTGTTATAGCATGTGTGTGTAATAAATAAACTACAACACGTCAAATGTTTTATTATTGAAGGTCATACAGCTCAGCCGACAACGTTATGCAATGTTATACATGGCGCACACGTCTTAATAAGGTTGAAGTGATGGAAATGACGTTGAAGTACCTTGTATTCTGGCAGCTGTCGCAGCAGGAAACACGCTAAAACTTCATCACAGTGAAACGTGCCGTTATGAGTCCCGATCCTTTTATTAGCTGAACTCATCTTCATTAACTTACTTTTATTAATAAACACTTGGCAAATTCTGCTGATCCTACAGATGATATGCATAAAGAAATGTCTTCAAACTAATGAAACGTATTCTACACGAAGAGATAAATCTTCAATGAAAATGAAACGCCTTCAGCCGTGTTGCTCTTCTTCTCTTGAGCTTCCTAGCAGACTGAAGTTCATTACTGACATCTACTGGACTACATTAGTGCTGAACGCAAATTCAATCAGAAAAAAATCCTTAAAATAATATGAGCTAATTAAACGTATATCCATTGCCTGTGTAAATCATCAAATAATGATCCAGTCTGACAAACTTCAGTCTATGCAATGCCCAAGATCCCAGCCTGCAGCACATTTTGACTAGTTTTAAAGATGCTCTGACCCAAGGCCAGTATAAGTGGAGTTGTTGGAAAAAAGAAGATTTGACACCAACAGAACCAGTCCATCATCTTCTGAAGCACAAATATGCTTTGTTAGGCAAGGAGCTGAAGCAGAAAACATCAGTAAGAAAGAGTGGTCCATTTTGAAACCTGGATGCGAGTGGCAGTTGAGAGTTGATCTTAACCAGCAACAGAAGTTTCCATCCGAGATAACAACAACCTCTCTACTGCCAGATACCATCCTGCGGTATATCTCTGCCAAGACGATGGAGAAGAGACGATGGAGTCAGCATTTGAGAGGAAAAAGGAGAAATATAGCTAACTAGCAGCAACATGTACTGAAACAGGATGGAAATCATGTGTTTTCCCTGTTGAAGTCAGGTGCAGAGGCTTTGTTGGTAAATCCACCCAACAGTTGTTGAAGAGGCTTTGAAGCAAAAGGCAGCACTCAGGGAAGGCAGGGGGCAGAGAAAGGAAGTTTCTGGCTATGGCTCAGAAGGAATGACCCCAAGTAGGGGGACTAAGAATCACAAGGCCAGCCACAGGGAGAGGTAGGAGGCATCTCTTCCGCTGCCCCACTGCCCAGAGATGTTCTGAGATTAATGGGGCGAAAAATCTGTGATGGGTGGCTTTCACCTGACGACCTTGTGGCTGGCCCGTTGGCACTGGTGGAGGTGTGACAGGCAAAAATGTCTTGCAGGAATCAAGAACCTGTTCTTCTATCTATCTATCATGCTAAATCATGCTCTCTATCTATCATCTATCATGCGAAGCCATGCTAACATCATGTTAGCATCATGCTAGTATTGTGCTAAGTTATTGTTTAAATATTCCAGAGTTTTGCCACAGCAGGCACCACTCTCATTTTCTTCAGAAAATGTACCTTTGTTGAAAATATATCTTGTTATTATTATTATTATTATACACAGAATAAGAATTTATTTTAAGTCCTTATGTGCCATCAGTGTTGAAAGACTTTGAACCTCATTTGACAAACCATAAAATATGTACAATGTTGTCTGAGTTTTATCATTAATTTGCAAATAAACAAATTTAAACATATGTATGTCTAATCACAAAAATATTTAGTTATATAAAGACAACATTATTGTAACCTTACAACAGCTTACTGGAAAAAGCAGTCAAATCTTTTTCCTTTTATTTGAACTATTACAAGCAAGCTAACCCTAAGTTATTGTACCCCTCCAAACAAGTATGCTGTAATATGCTTTAGTGTTTCATGTATTGTTATGCTAGGTGTTTTAAACTAAAATGGTCAAGCACAATTTTACAGACTAGTAAAGTCTATTTTAAAAGACGTCTTTAGTCAGCAACATGATTTAAAATCCATTGCATTTTATGAAATGTTCACCAGTGTTACAAAGGCATTCATTATATTGCTATGCAATAGATAATATCTTTTTGGGCATGCAGTCAAAGGTCTTAAAGCACTTGAACCCCAAGAATCACTGCTTGCAGCTATATTTATTATGGGTTCAAGTGTGAAGCACTGAAACCCTGTAATTGTAATTGATCCCCAGGTGCCTTATGCTGTTAGAATCCTTGGCTCAAGACGAACATATCTTTGTTTTCATTTCCTCCATGAAATTTTCCATTTTTAATTATTCACAAAACCTACTTTTGCAAACTAGTTCTAGGTCTTTCTAATGATCAGAACCAAACCAGTGCTGAAAAGATTCTCTGGAGTTAGAATGTTAATAATTATGGGTATGGTGGGCATGTTGACTCATGACCCCAATGGGCTGTAAGAATCTGTAAGAAGGGGAGCGCTATCTTGTTTTTTTGGGTGCGTTTACAATTGCATATCATGTGACAGCTGACAAACAAAATATTGATATATGTTGGAACTCCTAATTCTGAACAACTTTGCCTCTAGAACCACTGCTGTCAATCAAACCAGTCTTCAAATATTTAAGGTTATTTTAAACAACTACTTTTGCTAATAAGTCTAAACCAGTACAGTACAGTTCTCTGTACTCTCTTTGCCAATAATTATCAAAAGCTGAACTTTCGCATTTGGAAAGCTGTAACAGGGTAGTTTTAGAAATGGGGCATGGCAAAGTGTACCAATAAATCTATATTTCTTAAACAAAACATCAGCTGATCACAAAACTAAGGCAGCCCATGCAAATTCTGATACTAAAACGCATGCAATTTTTGTGGCAATTGGGCAATTGGTGGTGCTATAACAGTTGCAAACATTAAAAATAGGACATTTGAAATTATGTGTGAAGATAAAGTTAAGAAAGAAAAGATCTTTCTAAATTAGATCATACATATTTATTTAATCCTCCGTATTTCGTGGGATTATGTGTTTGACAATTTAATTAGATAAAAACACAAACAGAATGCAGTTGTCTTTGATTAGCCAGGAAAGCTTTCTAAAATTAGTGTTTGGTTTGGGGAAAAGCTAGTTTAGTTCCCAAAGCATTTTGTTCCCATGAAGAAAACTTTCCTGAATGTCCTTGTTTTATTACATTATTTTAATTAAATCGTTCCAAACAACACAATCATTGCAAGACAGTAAATGGAAAGGCTACTAGCATTTATCTTTTAAATTTACTTCATTCTTATGATAATACCCAAGATTGCTTGAAGATATACAAACTTGTCTCCTTTGTCTGTGTACGATGCCACCAGCATCGTAAAGGACCCCACCCATCCCTCACACAGTCTCTTCCAGCTCCTGCCGTCAGGAAAACGGTACCGGAGCATCAGAGCCTGCACTGCCAGACTGCTCAACAGCTTTTTACCCCAGGCTGTGAGAGCCCTGAACTCAAGCACGGCCCCCCTTTGAAAAACCTCATACCTCTTAAATATATATATATATATATTTTCTTTCTCCCTTGTGCAATTCTGAGTGTGCTACACACAGGTGAGTAGGCCGCACAGACCACCTGTAGTAACACACTCTCCTCTATGTGCACTAGACACTTTTTACAACCGAGGGTACATAATCCCACAAAAAAGACTCATAACATGTATGTTTACAAGCCCATGCACTACAGATCATCTTGTACTGTTCTCCAGCCAGGAACAGTGCTTGACTTTCTTTTCCCTCATGTGCAATATTTATGTGAAACATTTGTATAGTTTGTATTCTCTAGTTTATGTATAGGCAACTTTATATATAGTATATTTATAATCTAATTCTGTTAGTATTTGTGTTTAGATTTATACTGTTTCACATCATTGTTGTATGTCTGTATTTAAGTAGCACCGTGGTCCTGTGAGGCACGACATTTCGTTCCACTGTATGTCCCCACATATAGCGGAATGACAATAAAGTTCAACTTGACTTGACTTGTCTCTTCTCTGCATGGCTTTAAGTTCCTATGTTGACAAAGATATTGATTCTATTCTGCTGTTTGAAAACACATTAGCACCCAAAACAAACAAAATTTAAGTTACTATTTTTTGAAAAGGAGTCAGTTCTTCAAACTAATTATTAACAAAGAGAAATAATGCTTCATGACTGCTTCATAACTTAATTATGCAGGAATGACGAGCTTACTGATACACAGTCACCTCAAGGTCAAATGATTGGACCAAGCACAGAATGATTCAGTTAAAAATCATTGATTTTCATCATCAGTTCTACTCTCTACATTCATTACAAAGATAAATTTCAGCTTCAAACACAATACTTTGTACTTTTAACTCATTTGCTGCTTTTGGATAATAAAAGCACCAAGAAATGTCACAAATTTATGGTTATTTCACATATCCACGTAAAAATATTTAGTATTACAAGATTAATGCTTTTTAACTTTAGAAAATAATAAATTCACAATTTTCTCAAGTCTTCATTTAAATGGCTGCTTGACATTTTAATCTGACATTGGTCTGTCTTCAGCAGTGATTATTATGAAGACAAATTGCTTTAGGTCTGAGTAACTGATGGGGTGGATAAATGACTGAACAGTGCTGAATCATGAATGCACTCTTAGTTTCTTATAGTTTCTTGCTGCAAAACATCCAAATACTTTTAAGGTCTAAATGAAAATGTCTGGAGAAAACGTTTTTTGAGACAATAATTAAGGTGTAAGGTGAATCTACTCTATTTTAACAGTGCATTGCATAATGCTTTGCTAAACAGCTAATAACTGCTAAAGAGCAACATGTCGGCTATCTGCCCTGACATTTGTAATTGAGACACTAAATGAGGGCAGTTATGAGGCTGTGATGGTGATTTTCAGTCAGAATCGCTGCTGCTGCTGCTGCTGCTGCTGGAGGATGAATTCTGCAAAACAAATAGAACAGACAGTTCAATTCAACATCACAGCACCAGACAACCCAGGGCACTTTACAGTTATGAAGTATAAGAGTCCACCCACTAGATCGACATCAACCAGACAAATTATTAAAGGATACACATCCTACAAATTTTAATCATTTTTCCTACCTCATAGCATGCCTTTTATCATTTCAGGACCAAAACATAATGTATTCTAAAGATTCTAAACTCTTTTGTTTTGTTTTTTTGTCCAAACAGAACTGAAATGAGGAAATCAGGTGAGTATGAATCCACAGATAAATGAACAGTAACTTAGTAAACAGTTTTTTCTCTTTTGTAGAAGACCAGCAGATCAGACGATGGAGAAACCAGGAAAACAGGTAAACAGTCTAACAGATACAAACAAAACTAAAGTGCCAGGGTGGTGCTTATATAGAGTCCTTGATTAGCTGTGCAGGTGCGGAAAATCAGTAGGTGGGTGAGAGTGAATGAGTGGGTGGATGAACTGAGGACCCCGGTCCGAAACAATATCCCCAGGGATATCGAAGTAGCGGAAGATCTGGTGAAGGAGAGTCTCAACAGTTATCATGGCAATAGGTATTCTTGGGTTGTATATGTTTACAAGCTTTAGAGAAGCGACAACAGTAATCAGTATACATCTATTGGAGTCTGAGGGTGGAAAATCTGTAATAAAGTCCACTCCGATATGAGCTCAGGGTCTATGTGGGGCAGGCAATGGAACAAGTTTACCTTTTGGTAGGTGACGAGGTACTTTAGAAGTACCTTGTACTTTGCACAGACTAAACCACCCTTGATATACCTGTACATATCCTGGGCAATTCCGGGCCACCAGTATCGATCTTGAAAGAGTGAGAGGGTCTGCTGGCTGCCTGGGTGTCCAGAGCCCAGAAAGGTATGTGTTGAGTCCATGAGGGTAAACCTTCGAAAGCCACGAGTGTTGATGGTACATATACCCTCAGACCTCCCGGTGGAGTGGGTTTGTGATGGGTTGCTTCTGCTATGTCCTCATCTATGGACCACTGGATAGGGCTAAAAATTATGGCTGGAGGATAAATGGGTTCTGGTGGTGTTAGTTCGTTGGTAGAGTTGAGAAAGGGCATCAGCTCATTGTTTCTTAGTAACTGGGCGGTAGTTGACAGTGACATGAAAATGACTGAAGAGTGCCCACCTGGCTTGACGTGTGTTTAGCCGCTTGGCTTCATGGAGGTATTCCAAGTCAGTGATAACTTCAAATGGATGTTGGGCTCCCACCAGTCAATATCTCCATTTTCCAGGGCCATCTTGATGGCGAGTAATTCATGACTACTGATGTCATAGTTGCACTCAACAGTCTTGGGTTGTGGCCAGTCTTTAACTGCCTGTACCTTCCTCTGGTCCATTTGGATACCATGCTGGGCGATGATGTAACCCAAGAAGTGTATGGTCTTGCTATGCAATTCGCATTTTTCCAGTCTGAGATAGAGACGGTGTTGACAGAGTTTTATGAGTACAAGTCTGACATGATGTTGATGTTCAGACATATTTGGAATGTATGAGAATATCATCAATGTAGACAAAAACTGTGCTGGAGATAGTCACAGAAGATTATGTTCATGTAACCATGGAAGACGAAAGGGGCGTTGGCAAGACCATGGGCATGACCTGGTATTTGTAGTGCCTGGATGGAGTGATGAATGCAGTTTTCCATTCATCTCATTTGATGCATATCAAGATGCCTTCAACAAGCCTAACTTCGAAAATTTCAGGCACCACATAGTTATCCAGGGATGCTGGGACCAGTGGAAGGGGGTATCTGTACTTGATGGTTTGTGAGCTGAGGGTTCAATAATCGATGCAAGGCCTCAAACCTCTGTCCTTCTTTGCCACACAAAAAGAAGCTAGATGCAGCAGGCGAAGTAGATGGTTTGATGAACTGTTCATAAGACTGAAAATATGGGTTCTGGATCATAGGGAGACTATTGTGAATAGAGGATTCACAACAGGTAGTACTCCAACAAACAATTTTTCCAGTATTCCAGTTTATTGAGGGTTGATGCAATTGTAACCATGGGCATCCCAGGATGATATCCATGGTGGAGCCCTCCAGCACCATGAAAAAGATGAAATACTGATGAAGCCAGCCTACAATGAGGGTGACAGTGGGGGGCTGATATCGTATCCAACCTTGGCCCAGCAGCTTTCCCTGGATATTTTGGATGCTCATGGTCTGTGAGATGGTCTTTCTGGACATCTGGAGTTGTCGAAGTAATGCTAGGGATATGAAGTTCGTGGAAGAACCCGAGTTGATAAGGGTTTTCGCTAAAACAGAAAGTTTATGGGAGGCTACTCTGACATCAGTTTTGGCTAAAGAAGAACAGAGGGGGTATATCAATAGTCCTCACCACTAGCGAGGAGGTCTAGTTGGGTAGTTGGCAACGAAGTGCCCACTGTCACCACAGTATAGGCACAAACAGTGAGTCATGGCGAGTCCATTCTGCTGGAGTTGCATTTGCATTGGTTCAGGTGCTAGAGGGGAAGCAGATGGCAGTGAATGAAGGTGGTGGACTACAATCTGGTACACAGGCTGTTATTTGTTGAGAAATGTGGATGAAGCATTGTAGGTTTGTGTATGTGTTGACAAACCACCAGACTGAGACCTTGACGAAATGCTGTGATTGGGGCATCTCATTCCAGCCGCTAGCGGTTCTGAACTGTAAGGCATATTCTGCCACAGATAAACTCTTGACAAAGTCAAAATAGTTGATCATGAACTGACAGAGAATGAGCAGAATGACCGAACACTTCTTTGAAGTGGGGGAGAAAAGTTGCCAGCATGCTGGTTAAAAATCCATTCACATTACATATAGCATGTGCCCACTGCAGGAGATTATGTAAACAATCTTAGATCGATCAGGGGGGTACAATTAGGACTGCATCAGCTACACTCATCTGGATTACCAGCAAACGTGATTGGTCAGGCCATGGGACGGGTGGTACTAATGAATAAATGTAGCTGTAGAGATTGACGTATTCAAATATATCTGTATTCAAAAAAGGATTTTATTAAAAAAATTGTGCGACTTTGGAACAAAAGCAAAAATCTAGGCACCACATTCATTTTGATAGTATTACTAGTATTATTAGATACAAGTTCAGTATGGAGTACTAAGGGCTAAGTGCTCGGGCTTCTACTTTTCACCCTTTTTTACATGCAACCTCTGGAAGCAATTATTAAGAAACATAACCCAACATGTACCCAGCTGTACATTTCTTCTAGGCCCAACGAGATGCGTAAATTGACCAAACTAACAGAATGCATAGTCAATATCAAAACTTGGATGACTAACAACTTTCTAGCATTAAACTCAGACAAAACAGAAGTTGTACTTATTGGACCAAAATCTTCCACACGGAACAACCTAGAACACTGTTTCACTCTTGATGGTTACGCTATAAAGCCTGCTTCATTAGTCAAGAATGTGGGTGTCATTTTTTATAGCAATTTGTCCTTGAAAACCACATTTCCAATATTTTTAAAATTGCATTTTTCCATCTCAAAAATATCAAAACTATGACACATGCTCTCTAAATCAGACACCAAAAAATTAATTCATGCATTCATGATATCAAGACTTGATTATTGCAATGCCCTACTTGGTGGCTGCCCTGCAGGATTAATACAAAAAGGATTAATAAAAAAAAAAATCCCGTAAGGGATTGTTAGGCTGCATTAATTAATTAAACCGGAGACACATCCAATAAGAACAGATGTACTGTCTCCACACTAAATCTGACTGTCTTTCATTTCCCCAAGGTCCCGTAGTCAGCTGGATCTGAACTTTATCTAGACCAGATGTTGGGGGCCAGGATGGTATGACCCCTGAGACAGCTCATCAGGATTTGATGGACTTCTTTAGTAAATTTACCATTATATACATACCTATCTCCAGCCTAGTTAGTTTCTATATTTTGTTCCCTGCTTAGTCTTAGTAGTCTGATATTATAACTGCAACTGGTAACATTATGCTTCTGTCGATTTCTGTTCAATACAATCCAATGCCTAAATTTTGAACCAAACCCAAATATTTCCATGATATAAAAAGAAAGTCCCAGTCCACCCGGTAAACAGCTTTTTCAGCGTCAAGTGATAATAGTTCCTCCGGGACACTAGATGGGGTGGGATCATAAAGAATACTTAGATATTTTACGCAAGTATATTAAAAACAATTGCAGACTTGTAATGAATCCAGTTTCATCACTTGGTAATTGTTACAGAGGAGGTCTCTGCTCCACCTCCTCCGCACCACCAGAGGGAACCGTCACCATATAACCAATATTAACCGGTACTTAATTCAGACTTCAATTTCCACGATGCCTCATACCTGGGATTGACCACTCCCTCTCACACCTGCATCCAGTTAGCTTCCCTATATAAGCTCTCAACAAACTGTCTACCATAATGAAGTCTTGTTTTGCCCCTGCTATAATTCTGAGCGGCTTTCCCCTGCATTTGGATTATCTGTGTTTTGATCTTGGATTGTTTATACTGCTTTTTGCCTGTTTGCTGCCTGCCCTGATTACTGGACTTACCTTTGGTTTTGTGATTGTTTGTTGCCTGCCTCAACCCTTGCCTGTCCCTCGTTTTGTCTCTGCTCTGCCCATGTTATTCCTGTTTGCTGGTACTCAACCTTTGCCTGTCTGACTATTCTCAATAAATGCTGCAAATGGATCCCTGTGAGTCTAACTCATCATTACACTAATATAGCAGGCAGAACATTTTTTAACCTACAAGCTAACATTTTAGCCAGGATTTTACTGTCCACATTAAGAACAGTATTAAAGAAAACAGCTTATCTCTATGAGATTCAGAGGGATATTATCCTAAATAGAACTCATAAAAACAGTGATTGATTTGTGTGTGTGTTCAGTATACCTTTATCTTTTTTGGGTTATAGTATGATCTGCTGTCTTTTGTCTCAATTGATAAGCCAATTCTTACAAAAAAATCCTTATATTTTATTTATATTTATCCTAATTTCCTACCTTAATCTTGGTTTTATTGCCTACGGAGGTCCAGATGGTGAGGAAGTCCCTCAATGTCTTTTATGCTTAGAAAAATTGGCAAGTGCCAGCATGAAACCCTCAAAACTGCACCTGTCTCATCGTCAGCAAAAACTGATCACACAACTAGCATCCCAGAAAAAGTACTATGAGCCTCATTTTTAGCTCCAAATCACATTGCAAAAATCCACACACCATAGTAGAAGAGCTTCTGCTGCTGGCCTGCATAGACATCGTTGAGGAAATGCTGGGTAAAGAAGCAGCAGGAAAGTTACCTAAAATCCCACTTTCTGACAACACAGTACAATGGCGTATTGAGGAAATGTCTTCTGATATACGTGAACAAACAAGTGAAAAAATACGTAGTAGTGTTGCATTTGCTCTACAACTTGACGAAAGCACAGATGTTGCAAAAAGTGCACAGTTACTGATTTATGTCATATGTTGACTCCACTGACATCGTTGAGGATTTCTTATTTTGAAGAACTAAAAGAACGACAGGGGTGATATTTTTGACTGTTTGAATGGATACATAACAGCCAAGGGCTTACAGTGGGAAAAGTGTGTGGGTCTCTGCACGGATGGAGTGGCGGCGATGACAGGCAAGAAAAGTGGTCTTGTTGCTTGAGTAAGAGAGGTTGCCCCATTAGCTACTTTTACCCACTGTTTTTTACACTCAGAGTTTTAGTGCCCTTTCCAACCACTTACCTGTGTGAGAGTGGATTTTCTGCTCTGGCTGCAATGAAAACAAAATACAGATCTCGTCTGCAGCCATCACAAGACATGCGCGTTAGTATGTCCAAAATAATTCCTAGATTAGAAATGTTGTGTTCCAAGAAGCAGGCACACTCTTCTCACTAATAAATCTCCCTTGCTTAATCTTAAACTTTAAGTAGTTTTTCAGTTCTTGAAAAATTTTATTGCATATGTTTATAAATCAGTAGTTCTCAGTACTTAGTTATTCCTCTCATAATTTTAACATAACTATAAAGCTGCTGTTTTGAAATTTATCATATATTTCATTTGTATATATTTGCCTTTTCGTATTGCAATCAATTGTAGCTATATTTTATTCATATGAAAAGGAAAATAAAAACAGCTCTCTGTAATAAATCAGGATGCATTTTTCTTTATAAAAATATTATGGTGGGTCTTGAGATTAATTGTACTTGTCTAGGTGGGTCCTGGAATTAAAAAGTTTGGGAACTCCTTGTCTAGAGGAAATGCAAAACAGACTATCATAGTTTGGTGCTCCTTCTCATCACCGTTGTGAGTAATCCTGATGCATGAGTGAAACTGATGCAATTTGGTCACAATTACCGGAGGTCTACCACCAGATTTCCTCGGCTGGGGACCCTGGTGTGATCTGTCAATGAGCATTTCGCCATCAATGTTTAGAACACCTTTTAACAACTTTGAGACTGAGGCTGGAGAGCTAGAACCTGGTCCCTCTGCCGTGTGAGTTTTTTCACAGATGCTTGTAATAAGGGCACATCATCCAAACACGCAGATAGACCATGTTCCATATCAGTTTTCATGTTTTTCATAGTTTCTAGATCTGAGCAAAGCAGTGTAATATTTCCAAACAATCTCCGTTTTAACAGTGTTCAATTCTGACCTCAAATTTCTGATCATTGCCCAAGGCTCCAGGCTGTAAGGGGGGGGGGGAAAAAAAAAAGCCCGCCCACCTTTTTTTTTTTTTTTTTTTTTTTTTAAAAAAAAAAAAAAAAAAAAAAAAAAAAAAAAAAAAAAAAAAAAAAAAAAAAAAAAAAAAAAAAAAAAAAAAAAAAAAAAAAAAAAAAAAAAAAAAAAAAAAAAAAAAAAAAAAAAAAAAAAAAAAGAGAAAGGGAAAAAGAAAAAAAAAAAGGAGGGAAAAGAGGGAAATAGAGAAAAAAAAAAAAGGAGAAAAGGGAAAAAAAAAAAAAAAAAAAAAAAAAAAAAAAAAAAAAAAAAGGAAGGAGGGGGGGGAGGGGGGGGGGGGGGGGGGGGGGGGGGGGGGGGGGGGGGGGGGCCGCGGCGGGCCCCCACGGGGGGCCCCCCGGGGGGGGGGGGGGGGGGGGGGGGGGGGGGGGGGGGGGGGGGGGGGGGGGGGGGAAGGGGGGGGCCCCCCCGGGGCGGGGAAGGCCCCCCCCCCCCCCCCCCCCCCCCCCCCCCCCCCCCCCCCCCCCCCCCCCCCGCGGCAAAGGGCACCAGGCCCCCCCCCCCCGCGGCGGGCCCCGCCGCGGGCCCCCCGGGGGGGCCCCGGCCGCGGGGGGGGGGGGGCCCCCGGCCCCCCGCGGGGGGCCCCCCCCGGGGGGGGGGGGGGAGAAGGGGGGAAAAAAAAAAAAAAAAAAAAAAAAAAAGAAGGGGAAGGAAGAAGAAAAAAAAAAAAGAGAAGAAAAATTTTTAAAAAAAAAAAAAAAGGGAAAAAAAAAAGGGGAGGGGGCCGCCCCCCCGGGGGGGGGGGCCACCCCCCCCGGGGGGGGGGGCGGGCCCCCCCGGGGGGGGGGGGGGGGGGGGGGGGGGGGGGGGGGGGGGGGGGGGGGGGGGGCCCGCCCCCCCCCCCGCGGGGGGCCCCCCCGGGCGGCCCCCCCCCCCCCCCCCCCCCCCCACAAAAACAAAAAAAAAAAAAAGAAAAAGAGGAGGGGCCACCGACCCAAGGGGAAGGGGGGAGGGGGGCCCCCCCCCCAAAAAAAAAAAAGGGGGGGGGGGGAGGAGGGGGGGGGGGGGGGGGGGTTGGGGGAAACAAAAGAAAAGGAAAACCCCCCCCGGGGGGTTTTTGGGGGGGGGGGGAAAGGCCGGGGGGGCCCCCCCGTTTTTTTTTTCCCCCCCCCCCCCCCCACCCTTTAAGGGGGGATGGAAGGCAGGGGTTAAACCCCCAATGATATTTAAAAGTTACAAAAGGATTTCCAAACCTGAGAGGTGAACTGAGTTCCTCGATCTGATACAATGTCTTCAGGTAGACCATAGTTTCGAAAGACATGGTGGAACATGGCTTGGGCAGTCTTCATGGCAGTAGGTAATCCTTTTAATGGAACCAGACGACAGGCTTTGGAGAAGCTCCGATGACCAGGATTGTGGTGTAACCATCAGACAGGGGTAAGTCAGTGATGAAGTCGATGGAGAGGTGAGACCAAGGTCGTTGGGGAATCGGGAGAGGCTGTAGAAGTCCCGTCGGCAGGTCCCTGGTGAGTCTTGGACTGGGCACAGATGGAGCAAGACTTGACATAATTGGCCACATCTTTGGTCATTGAAGGCCACCAGAAGGAATTCTGCACAAGTTTAAGGGTTCGTGAAATGCCGGGATGTCCCATGCTGAGTGATGTGTGGACCCACTGGATGACCCGGTGACGTAGTGTCTGGGGAACATATTGTTTGGAAGGGGGGCAGTTCGTTGGTGATGGTTCTGTGAGGACGGCCTGGTGAATTTCCTCCATTATGTCCCAGTTGACCGGAGCAACAAACAAGGCTGGACTTAGGATGGGTTCAGGATTGTAGTTCTGTCGTGGGGGATCATGGCGCCTGGATAGTGCATCTGCCTTGCTATTCTTGGAGCCTGGACGATAAGTGACTGTAAAATGGAATCGTGAAAAGAACAGAGACCATCTTGCCTGGCGTGAATTCAGACGTCGAGCAGACTTGACATACTCAAGGTTCTTATGGTCCGTGATAACTTGAAAAGGATGAGCTGCCCCCTCGAGCCAATGTCTCCACTCTTCCATGGCAGCCTTCATTGACAGAAGCTCTTTGTTTCCCACATCATAATTAAACTCAGCGGGGGTTAGCTTCCGAGAGAAGAAGGCACACGGGAAAAGCTTGGGAGGTTGTCCGTGACGTTGAGAGAGCACGGCTCCAATCCCGCAGTCAGAAGCATCGACCTCCACAATGAAGGGGAGTTCTGGATCTGGATGTTTAAGGATGGGGGCCGTCGTGAAGCTGGTCTTGAGCTTTTGGAAGGCTGCATTGGCGGAAGCGTTCCATGACAACCTCTTGGGTTTTCCCTTGAGTAATGAGGTGAGAGGTGCAGCAATAGAGCTGTAGTTCCTAATGAAGCGTCGATAGAAGTTAGCAAAGCCCAGGAACCTCTGCAATTCTTTCAACGTGGAGGGCTGCGGCCACTCAGTGACGGCGGTTACCTTAGAAGCATCCATTTCAACGCCCTGGTGGCTGATGTTGTACCCCAGGAATGTTGTCTGCTTCACATGAAACTCACATTTTTCAGTCTTGACATAGAGTTGGTGATTGAGAAGCTTGGAAAGAACACTCTTGACGTGAGTGACATGATCCTCTTCATTCAGGCAATAGATTAGGATGTCGTCAAGATATGCGATGACATACTTGTGGAGGACATCTTTGAAGACTTCATTTATGAAGGATTGGAAGACGGCTGGGGCATTGGCAAGGCCAAAGGGTAATAATAATTGGCAATAACCAGGTATTCGTAGTGCCCCCTGGTGGTGAGAAAAGCTGTCTTCCACTCATCTCCGTCCCTGATGCGTATCAGGTTATAAGCGTTTCTCAAGTCGAGTTTGGTAAATATTTTGGCCTTCCTGAGTTGTTCTAGGGCAGAAGGGACTAGAGGCAGTGGATACCTGAATTTAACAGTGACATTATTGAGGCCTCTGTAGTCGATGCACGGACGCAGACCCCCATCCTTCTTCTCCACGAAGAAGAAGCCGGCTGCAGCGGGAGAAGTAGAAGGACGGATAAAGCCAGCTTCCAGAGCCTCCTTGATGTAGTCCTCCATAGCCTGTGCTTCTTGGCGTGACAGCGGGTAGACTTTGCTTTTGGGAGGACACATGTTGGGAAGAAGGTCTATAGCACAGTCCCAGTGCCGATGTGGTGGTAACTGTGTGGCTTTAACCTTGCTGAAGACCTCCAAAAGCTCGTTATAAACCTTGGGGATCTTTGGTTGGGTCAGGCTCGGAGGGCTCCCCATGCTTGTGGACAGACATAGACTGGACTGCTTAAGGGTTAGACAGTGACTAAAACAGAATGGAGACCAGTGGGTCAGCTCACCCGTGCGCCAGGAGATGTGGGGATCGTGGCAACTTAGCCATGGCATTCCTAAAATTATTTCATATTTGGGTGAGTCGATCAGATATAGAGAGATGTTCTCTTCATGAAAAACCCCAATTTGCATTTTCAGTGATCGGGTCTGTTCCAGAACTCCTCCTTTGATGGGTTGGTTATTGACAGCCGTAATACTGATAGGTGGAAAGCATGGAATGGTGGGTAGTTGATGTTTCCGGGCGATGTCCGAGTTGATGAGGTTGAGAGCGGTGCCGGAATCTACTAATGCTGTCAACATAAAAGAACCAGTTTCGGTAGAAATCTGTACGGGTAATGTGAAGACTTTAAATGGATTTTGTGAAAAGGTGTCCACATTCACCCGGTCTTGTGCTGTGAGGGACCTCCGGGTCTTTTGAGGACACTGTGACTTATGATGACCTGGTTCACCACAATAAAAGCAGAGGTTGTTGATAAACCTTCGTCTACGCTCGTCCTCAGACAGTCTGGTAGATCCTACTTGCATGGGCTCGGTAACACATGGTGCCTCAGGATTCCGAAGTGCAGGTCGTGACATAAGGTGGGATGCATGCGCTTGCTTGGGTTTAGGTGAGTTCCTAAGCAAATTATCAATCTTAACAGTCATGTTAACAAAGTCATTGAAATAAGATTCCTCACCTCGACATGCCATCTCCAACTGCAATTGGGGACATAGGCTTTCCCGAAACACCCCTTTAAGTGCAGCATCATTCCATCCACTCTGAGCTGCAAGAGTCCTGAATTCGACTGCGTGCTCTGCTGCACTATGTGAGCCTTGAGAAAGGTGTAAAAGACGAGACGAATCATCCCGACCCCCAGCAGGATATTCAAATACTTCTCGGAGTTGTTGCAAAAAATACTCAGGTGAAGATCTAAACTGTTCGTCCGTCTCCCAAACCGCAGCAGCCCAATCAATAGCCTTGCCAGATAATAGTGACATGATAAAAGAGCATTGATCAGAACTAGCATGAGACTGATTCCCCAATAAGTTCCAAATTCCAAATTAAGTGCGTACTTGTCGAATTAACCCTTTACACCGTTCTGCAGAACCATCAAACTTATCGGGAAGAGCAAGTCTTACCATGCTCGACATGGTGGAAGGAGGAGAGCAAAGTCGCTGGAGCAGTAGTTCATTCGATGCCTGTAAGTTAACTAGCTGTTCGTGGTAGCTGCGTAATAGTTCTCCCTGGTAGACAAATGCAGCTTGCAGCTGTGAAACATCCGCTGGATTGAGGGTAGGCGAAGTATTCTGTAAGGGGGCTGAGGCAGAAACTGAAGCAGGATCCAGTTGCGGATGTTTATTGGGGTTATCCATAATCAAAGTCGAAAGTACAGGCAACAAATCAATATCTAAACAAACAGTCCGATCCAGGTGTCAAACAAAGGGGCTAGGCAAAAATCAGAAAACGAGAACCAAACAATAGGTAAAACACAGGAAGGCAGGCAGTAAACGAGAATGCTTAGTAGTCAGGTGTTAAGCTGGCAATACTTCGCAACATGGCCATGTGGCAGCAAGGTTTATATAGATGCCAAACAGGAAGTAAGTTCAGAGTTCAGCAGAGGGAGCATGAGCAGTCAGTATTCCGGTGAGGGCTCCCTCTGCTGGCGTGATGTTACACAGGCCTACCAGCAATACTCTTCCCTGTATAGATGTATTGTCACAGATTAAAAATAAACAAATAAATAGTTGCTCAGACGAAATAAACCAAAACAGATTATTTTAGTGCCAATTTCAGACCAATTTCTCTTTTCAAACTTTAAAAAAGAAAACACCTACATGCAAGTGATGCAGTTCAAGAAGCTTGCATTCATACATCTTAATTTATTGATGCAGCAACAAAAAAAACCCACCTGCAATATCCACAAAGCTTCTGAATAGAAACACAGCAAAAAAAAATGCTGAAGATTTTGATATAACACATTTGTTTTTGTTTTAAAAAAAATGTCTACTCTCCCATGCTGTCATGCTGTGGACATGACAGCATGACATAAACACAAACTTCAACATCACAGTTCAGGCATGGAAAACGCATGCAGAGAAAAGTGGCATAGGTCAATACATCCATAAAATATTATATTTTATTATAATATTTTACAATTTAGAATTTTATTTTAGTTAAATATATAAGTAAATATACTTGGAATTCTATAAAATATTGATCAATATTTCTGATCAAATAGTTTTAGCAAGCCAGACTTTTGATGAAGCAAAGAAGCATATAAACACTTGAACAACTTATCAAGGTCTTTAAGGTTATTTGCAAATTTCAAGCAGGTGTGTTTGATTAGGGTTGGAACTAAAGGACTGGAGTTGAATAGCTCTCCTCTTTAATTATAAAGATATATTCACTGAACCTCTTACCTTGCAATGCTTTGTGTGTTTATGTTCCTTGTGAGCTTTATGAGCCTTCTTCCCCTTTTTCATCTTTTTCTCCTTCTTGTGCTTCTTATGACCAGGTACAGTGATTCCTGCCTGGTGGCCTCCATACTGTGGGATGGGGCATGGAAGTCCAGCTCCAGGAAATTGTGCATGTGGGCCGGGAGCAGCAGGAGGAGAAGGGTGTTGGTTTGGTGTCATGTAAGGGATGGTTGAGGGGTAGTTAATGCCTGGTGGGTAGACAGGGTTCTGTCCAGGTGGGTATTGTGGGATGGGCATAGCTGGATATGCAGGGTTTTCAGAGGGAGGAAAGGCAGGATGGGGAGGCTGAACTGGAGGTCCTGCATGTCAAAAAAATTTTTAGACAATCGACAGTCAGGTGAAATAATGGTCAGTCAAGTGAGATGATCAATTTATAGAACCTGAAGTGGATCATTTTACTTTAGATCAAACATCTAAAAAAATAAAGGAATAAAGAAAAAGTTATTTTATGAATTTATGAAGCAAATTATATATGCTGAAAATAGAATAGGGCTCTCCCTAACCCTAACAGACAACTTGTGTATCAAACAGTTATAATGTTTAAAGCTCTTAAATTTTCAACAAACTGTAAACAATGTTTAAAGGATAAGATTCAAATGTACTATTAGATTATTATAAAGTGTATTTTATATTATATATTTAAGGAGCATTCAGTAAATACAATTTCACCGGCCCAAGGTCCTTTCTAAAAATCACCTTGATTTGGCCACATGTTTGTCACTTCCAACAGACCTGTAAAAGAAATTAAAACTTAGTAAACAAACCTTATTGTACACTGAAAAAGTCAGATACACTATGTCAGTTTACATCTAGATTAAAGTCCCACCTCTTTAATCTAGCCTACATATAGTCCTATGGATTTATTATTCAAATCCTCTATGGGATCGTTAGACTTCATTAATTAGTTAAACCAGGGACCCTACCATAAGAATAGATATACTGTCTCCACACTAAATCTGTCTGTCTTTCATTTCCCCAAGGTCCTGTAGTCAGCTGGATCCGGACTTTATCTAGACCAGATGGTACTTTTATCTACATACCTACCTCCAGCCCAGTTAGTTTCAATATTTTTGTTCCCTGCCTAGTTACAGCAGTGTGATGTTATAGCTGCAATTAGTAATTACACTTCTGTCGCCATTTCTGTTGGTAACATTTCTCAGTGCCTGACATATTGTCAGGTCAGATATAATCAGACCCAACAGCTCTAAATCAATAAATAATTGAATAATTGAAAAAATCATTATTATCAACTCTCTGTTTATATCCAAGAAAGTTACAAATTGCAGCTTTAACGTGACAGGAGAATTGGCCCTCCCAGTTGAGCCTGGCTTTCCCAAGGGTTTTTTCTCCATCTATACATTACTGGAGTTTTGGTTTCTTGCCACTGTCGCCCTGTTGGCTTGCTTACTGGTAGACTGCTGGCATCTAACTTAGCTTAGGGTTTTGTAAATTGTTAATATTGCTTCTAGTGAAATGATATAATTACAGTTCTAAAGATTATTTTGTTATTCCTTTGTCTCCAATTCTCTTTCATTCTTTCACTGTGTAATTTTCAGGTATTTATATTGTATACATTTTATGTATGTATGTATTTTACTTTTGTGTGTTGTGTGTATTTTATGGTACTAATGCAAATCCCTTATACCCCTGTCCCATAAGGGATATCTTTCTATACACCGTTTTCTATATGCCATCTTAATGTAAGCTGGAACGGCATATCTTGCTTATTATGATATTGCAGTTTCTATTGGTTCAGTTAGCCCTTTACTCATAAACCAACTATAAACCTAGTATCCCTAATTAGTTTTATTAATATACATCTCACACATATTATTTGCAGTAATACCATGTTGAACATGTCTGATATTTGTTCTGTGTTTTATTTTTTTTATTATATGTAAAGCTGCTTTGCAGCAATGTAACATGGTAAAAAGCGCTACATAAATAAAAAAGCTTGTCGTAAGCTTGCTATTGTTACAGAGGAGGCTCCTGTACCGCCTCTTTTGCACCACCAGAGGGAACCCTCACCCGAGTATTGACCAGTTCACATTCAGACTCCATTTCCCAACATGCCTTATACCTAGGACTGATCACACCCCCACCACATACCTGCAACTCATTACCATTTCCCCATATAACCCACACTCAAACTACCACTCATTGTGAAGTCTTCATTTGCCCCAGCCATCAATTCTGAGCGTTTATCCTGTATTCCTGTTTGCCTGTGTTTGATCTGCATTGTTTATTGAATTGTGATTGTTTTCTGCCTGCCCCGATCTTGGATTGTTTATTAGACTGTTGTTGTTTGCTGCCTGCCTTGACCTCTGCCTGTACCTCGTTTTGCCTTGTGCTATATCTGTTTGCTGGTGTTTGACCCTGCCTGTCTGGTTTTGCTAAATAAATGCTGCAGATGGATCCCAGTACTTCTGACTCATCATTACAGGTATGATGTGGTCATGTGTGTCTACTACAAATAATCCTGATATGTACTACAAATATGGCTTATTTATAGCAGTCTTGCTATATACACAACTTTGATGTGCCCAAAATTACCAGAGAAGCTCTGAAACTCTAAAAATGGAAATTATATAGAGTGAGTGCAGTTTTTATTTTTAACATAAATGTAAACAACTGGCAGCCAAAATCTACCAAAAGCCAAAGATTTTCACATGTCTATTTAAAACTTTCTTCATTTGTGGTTTAAAATTCAATTCCCAACTCATTTTAAAAAGCTTTTGAGAATAAACCGTCAAGTTGGTGGTATGATTTTAAATGCACTTGAGATTTACATTTATGTATTTGGCAGACACTTTTTTCCAAAGCGACTTACAGTACATTCAAGTTGTGCTCCCCTGGGAACCAAACCCCTAACCCTAACCCACAACCTTTCCGGTGGTAACACAATACAATACTCAATTACTAAGCTACAGAATTTAATCATTTAAATTTAGATTAGATATGTGTGTATAAATATGCTTTCTCTTGTATAAATATATCACAACAAACCAAAGACGATCTAAATAAAACACAGATTTGTGAATAATCTGATCTGCATTTGGGAATCAAGAAATACTTCACAGAGGTGAGCACATGCTTTATATAGGTAACAGGAAGTGAAGGATGAAGAAGAAGAAGGTTAGAATTCAGAAGACAGCTTCCTCTGCTGTGCTCATACTGCAGTGAGACAAGGGCAGCACAATTCAAGTTGATTTCAGCACAGTGCTTCTGATACCTCCAGATACACTGACATCTTCACTCAGCTACCTTTGCTTGTTTTGGATAACAGTTTTCTTCTGCATATTGTTTCAAGTCTACATAGAGTCTACAATGGCTGTGTGGAGAGGGCCATATAGGTGGCTAACAGGTGGCCTAGCAGAACTGGTGGCCTAGCAGAACTGCTCATGGGGAGGTGGACCAAAACTACACTCCCAGCACTAGAAGGAGAAACTGAGACCTGCCTGAAGATGAAAAAGTCAGAAATGCTCATGCACTAGCAAAGGTAAACAAGCATTTTTAATAATCTTCGGAATGGAGTTAGAAATTTGGCTGCATAAAGTTGAGCAGGTGCTGTCTGTGTGAACAAAAGGTTCCTTCAGGACCATGGTGCCACATAGACTACATAGACAACAAGCCTAACCCTAAACAATCCCTAGTACAATCACACGGTTACACATAAGTGCATGTGTGCAGACTTGCACACGTGCAAAATGATGCTGTTCAACGCAATCTGTCATGGAACAGTGAGGTTATAGCCAAGGTGAATCAGATGTGTGTTTAGACGTAGGTCAGATGTCTGGTTTGATTTAAATCCACATTTGGAAGTGGCTCAGATCAGACGCGAAAAAATCGGATCTTGTGCAGATTTTTCTGTTTACACATGTACAACAAATTCTGATCTGTGTCAGATGTGAGTAAAAAATTAGATTTTTTGTGCCAGTGTAAACACAGGCATTGTCACATTCAGAAGAAACACACTCCTTCAGCAGCATCAGAATGCACCTTGGACCCTGAATCACCCTGGATTTTACAGGAAGAAGTACACCCACAGAGACAAAGGTTACACCCACCATGACACATGCTGGTATTACAGGTCCCACCTCATCAGGAACTGTACAAGAGTCACAATCAGCTACAGTAACTCATTCAGAGTGTGTAGGCCTGTTCAGAAACTGAATATAAACTATTAAACGCTCTATACCAACTTAACAGGGAAAAGTTTAATGTATAAGTTATTATGTTCTGTTTTTGCATTTTATGCATGCTTTAAAAAATATGTAAAGAGAGTCATGTTTATGCGTTAGCCAGGACAGTGATTAAATTTAGTTTCTATTTCAAGTTTAGTGAGAAAATTGATTAGAGGAACACAGAATTGAACTTTGGTAAAAGTTCTGTGATCTTGGGCTTAGTATCACACTCATCACACTCAAGTCATGAGTCATGTCATAAATGTGGCTAGCTGAAAAGTTGCACATGCAAAAGGGAGTAAAAGTAGTAAAGGATTATTTTGACAATGGTATCAAAAATATAAATTACAAAAATATACAATTACAAAAATATAAAATAATATAAGACATGCATTAGGAAAAAACAATTGTACAACTGTGTTGGTGAGAGTCTGAAACTGTGAGGATTTCACAGTCAATTAAGTGTAAAAAGACACTCAAATGCAATAAATAACACAATCTTGATAGTTTATAATGTGCTTGCTTTTCATTTAAATATGAACTGTATTTGTTTGGGAACTGTTGCATTTGTTTTAAAACTAGAAACTCTTTATTGAAAAAATTTGTTTCAAGGAGGTAATTTCCACAGTGATAATGGCTCCACGATTGCATATTATTCCCTACACGATTTTCACACTGACTACAGCTTTAGGTCTGTCTTTAAAATGTATCCATAAGAATCTCTATAGAGAGAGTTTATTTTTCTGTATTAATTTATTTAACTGCATATTTACTGCGTCATTACTACGTACATTTAAATGACCTCTTTAATGATGTTGTAGAATAAAGCAAACATTGTGAGGGACGTAGAGCGTTTTAACTACTGTTATTTATCAGAGAACTTATATGACACGGAAAACGCCCTGGATACACAACAGCTCTATTCATATGCTTTATTTCTCGTTATATGACCAAAACCAATGTGCCTTAAATTTCTGGCTACATTCTTTAAAAACACAAATTCCGTTTGAAGATCTGCAGAAACTCAAATGTCAGTCCTTCAGACGACCAAAGTATCCATTTACAAAACGCTGTTGTAGATATTATAATTATATAAAATATCTCACAATTATTAAATTAAAAACAATAAAACAAGCTGTTAATGGTGTGTTTTTCTGCTATTAATATCTGCAAGTGGTAAGGAAGAAAACAACCAAAAGTAATAAAAATATACATATAAAACAACACAGCAACGCTAAAATAATAACGTTTACATACCTTCCTGGAAAAATCCTCGAGGGACTGCTTCTTTTCCGCATTGTCCAACCACGTCGATCACCGCGGTGACATCATCTAGCTTCACGAGCCCCTCCCACGCGTCACTCACCTTACGCTCACCATTTATTAATTTGAAGTTAATTAAACTAATGTTTAAACTATAATGTTGGACTTCGCTTAGTCATATTTAACATGTATTCTATATTTGGGCCACAGATACAACGTCATTTTCTACGCAAAGGTTGTGGGTTCGACTCCTAAGCCTCGTTCACCCCGCCAGCGATTTTTTCTATGCTTGAGTGGCTGGCCGTTGGGTCGCTAGCGGGCGTTTCTGGTTGCCTATAATATTTGTGAATGACATTCAACGATGCTACTCAATGCCGCTGAAAACAAGCATTATATAGGAAAAAGGCTTAAAATAAATGGAATTAAATGCTTAATATAAACAATGAACAACGCGTGCTTTTTGCCATTGCGGGTGTATATATTCGGCGAGAGCGCAAACGCTGGTCTGTCTGGGTTCACAAAACCATTCGGGCTCGGACTCAGCACGGTGAGTACCACTGGCTAGTGCAGGTTAGCTGCGGTTCCAGCAGTACTTCAGACTGGACAGGTGCTGACACGTTTTCCATGCATCATTTTATAAATGTGTCTAGACATATCATAAAGTATAAGGAAATTGCTAACCGCTAAAATCAACTTCCGTCATCTTTACACCCCGCTACAGCAGATGAATCACATGCACTACGCTGACTTCACTCCCATTGGTAGTCGCTGCGAAATTCGCTGCTCATTTGCATAAAGTTAAACCTTTTGTTTTGTGACTGCCGTCGCTCGCCACGCCTACATTTTTTTCAAGAAGCAGTCAGGGGGGCCCATGGGAAAAGTTGTGTGCCCAAATACAAGTGGGATTACATTAAAAAACCTAGGAAGCATCTTGTATTGAATAAGCATTTTGAAGCATTTTATAAACGCAATTCTCTTTTTATAAATACAAACCATTGAGCAGACAGTAATTGTTTTCAACATTTATTGTATTGTCCAAACAAACGTTCCTGTGTGTGTGTGCGCGTGTTTACTTATACATACATACATACATACATATAGCAGTCTTCTGTTTGAGCTGTTTATTCCGCATCCATACACTGATCGGCAGCGCAGAGTCAAGCAGGGACTGACAGCATTTTGATTCAGTGGCACTGAGCATCGTTAAATATACGGGAAATCACTGGTAGTGAATCAGATACTGGTGCTTCAAGCGGCACTGCGCTGCCAATCAGCTTATGACATCACAGTACTGCGCATGAGATTTTAACTAAGTGACTAATTTTAGTAAACAGCACTAATGACTTAAGACATAAAGTTTGAAGCTGAGAACTTGCAGCTCGACTTAGACTTGCCTGTCTAGACTTGACTTGGAACTTGCATGTCTTGACTCTGGATTTGACTCAAGATTTAAATGCAAAACAATGACCTGGTCCCAACTCTGCTCTCTGTCTTGATATTCAGCTGAATTACAGACACACACTAAACCTCAAACCTTTTTTCAGACTTATTTATATAGTGAATACTGATTTGTAACTGAGCTCCAGTTTCATAGCATATAAATAGTTATGTCGCTAATCAATAATATTGAACATGAAGCATGTAATTTTTGTAACACTAGTGCCACCAAGTGGAATTGCAGCTGTAAGTACTGTAAGTCTCCTGTATCTCAAACATTTCTGCTGAAAGAAATCAGAAGACAGCTCAACGCCACAAACTGATTTTAATAAAAACATTTCTTATCATATTTGTCAGAAGGCAGATATAGATCAGATAAGATGTCCATATCAATATGATTTACATTACAATATGACTTACATTGATTTTAACTGTAGCACTATACTCAATGTGTTTTTCAACAATTGTGTTATTTGTGCCATTGTTTCAGCAAAGCAACTGTCATTCGCAGTCAGACTCCCTGCTCCTACTCCCACCACCACCACCACTACTGGCTTTTGCAATTACACTCGCACATGCACACAAACTGGAACAAGAACTGGACTGCATTTGAGACACCAAAAGGTGGTCTGACAGACGATGGTTCTCTGAATGACTTAGGGTTAGGGTTGTGTAGGTTTAATAAGAATTTATAAAGTAAAGAGTATTTGACTGTTTTGACCATTTGTTAATTCTCACATGTACAATGAATTGTGCCCTGTCATTACCATTCATAGCTACTCAACCCATGATTGAATTACTACTAGAACAGTCTCACTAAATCCCGTGGGAAACATTGGGTTGGTATATAAATATATAGCTTTATTGTAACCTTATCATTTTAAAAAAATATCTGTCTTTTCCCATTTTAGTGCATAAAATCTGGTCTTGTATGACTGAAATAGCTGCTGAGGGCCACTAAGTGCTGATACTTTCCTTTAAGGGATTTGTTGTTACCCAACCAAAGTCCTTTACAGTGATAACACTTTGTTAAACAAATGGTTTTAAGAAAACAAGTTTAAAATATAGCTGCAAGCAGCAATGAATGTTTGAGTCTGTTGTAAGTGATAGACTTCTTGCTGCCAGTCGGTGGCACTATGACTGTAACTCACAATTGCTACATTATTGTGTTTAGCCTGCAACACCAAACATTGAATTGACAAAAAATCCACATCCAAAATGGCAGAATTCTTGTTGGGCAGAGTTAATGAATGAATTAAGTTGTTCAGCTTAATGAGAACAATACATGTACCAAGTTTGGTGACCGAAGGTAAAATTAATCCCATCACTTTACTGCCATGGTTTATATCATATCTGTCTGACTGATTCCAGTTTGTTGCAGTGAGTGAAAACGTGTCATACTGATCACAAGTTCAGTATGGAGTACCACAGGGCTCAGTGCTTGGGCCTCTAATTTTCACCCTGTACGTGCTACCTCTAGGAGCAATTATTAAGAGGCATGGAGTTAGTTTTCATTGTTATGCTGATGATACTCAGCTGTACATTTCTTCTAGGCACAACGATATGCATATATTCACCAAATTAACAGAATGCATAGTCGATATCAAACCTGGATGGCTAACAACTTTGTACTACTAAATTCAGACAAAACAGATGTTTTACTTATTGGACCAAAATTTTCCACACAGAATAACCCAGAACACTGTCACTGGGATGACACTGACGCTGGGTGTCATTTTTGATGTCCTTTGAAAACCGCATTTCTAATATTTGTAAAACTGCATTTTTCCATCTCAATATCTCAAATATATCAAAACTATGACATATAACTCAGACACCGAAATATTATTCATGCATTCATGACATCAAGGCTTGATTATTGCAATGCCCTACTTGGTGGCTGCCCTGCAGGATTAATACAAAAACTCCAGCTGGTTCAGAATGCAGCAGACAGAGTTCTCATGAGAACGCATAAGCATGACCATATTAGCCCAGTTTTGTCCACACTGCACTGGCTGCCTATCAAGCATAATCAAGTAGCCTATCAAGTATAACTTTAAAATTTTGCTGATTACCTACAAGGCTCTGATTGGTCTAGCTCCTCAAAACCTAAGCAAGCTCCTCTTTTATTACAGTCCTTCGTGTTCATTGTGATCTGAAAATTCTGGCGCCAAAACTCTGGACCAGTCTTCCCAGTACTATCAGCTACATTATGTCAGTTTAAATCTAGATTAAAAACCCACCTCTTTAATCTAGCCTAAACATAGTCCTATGGATTTATTACTCAAATCCCTTAAAGGATTATTAGGCTGCATTATTAGGTATACCGGAAGCGGGGACACTTCCCATAGGTAGAGATATACTGGCTCCACACTAAATCTGTCTGTCTTTCATTTTCCCAAGGTTCTTATCAATAAATATCTATAAATCATTATAATCAACTCTCTGTCCATATCCAAGAAAGTTACAAATTGCAGCTTTAACGTGACCAGGTGGATTGTGAATGCAATTGCATCACCTGTGGAGCAGTTGTGTCTGTATGCATATTGTTGAGGCTCTGGTGGGGTGAGAGCTGAGCCACGACAAGTCTGTCAAAACATTTTATAATCAGACATAGCAGTAGTCATTGAGCACTTCCATTATCATTAATAAAGTTCTCTACAACTGGAATCTTTCAGAAAGAGTTTTAAAGTCGAGGAAAACCAAGGAAGAAGAGCTTGGCTGAATTAGGTGCTTGTAGCTGAAAAGCTCCTACAGAAATTGTAGTCATTCTGTGTACTTGTCTAGAGCTTGTCTAGTCTTCTATGTTGAGGTTATCCTATGTCAAAACATAAATATCTGATCATGGCCTTGAATAAGCTTCAAGTGGATTGTAGTATAATGTGTGGTGTTGATTCATAATATTGTTGCAAACACAACAGGCTGCATAGCAGTTAATAAGATCTGCATGTATATTAAAAATACATTTCTGATTTTCAGTCTGACTGGTAGACTGTTGCCTTGGCAGATACAGTATCTGTTTTCCTGTCACTTAATATTTCTTTTACAAGCAAAATGGTAAGGTATTGAGGACAGAGATTCTTTGTTATTAAAATAAAATTTAATGTCACTTATGATAATGATATTGTTAATTATCAAATGAAACAATATATAAAACTTAATAAAACACTCAATGTGATTATTTTATTTGATAAGCAGTGGGTTCAGTCAATGACAACAATAGATTTGCTATCAGGTGTCTTCTCGTCACCTCTTCAACCTGCTTTCCTAGGTGTTTTTACATGTACAAAAGGTGGAAAAACATCTATGAAAAGGTCCAGTTTTCTCCTTGAACAATGATGCAAGTTATCGCGTCTATTCCCAATGTAGCAGGAATGACACAGTGCTGACATTTCTGATATTAATGACAGAAAATCAAAATCCTGCCCTAAACTCACGTGAAAATCCTAATACTTCGTCGAAACAATATATTTATCCAGAATTCAGCACGACGTGACATCAGTTTCGCATTCTCTACATTACAAATAATATGGTGAAATGTAATTTATAATGTGAAGTTATTTATATTTACAGGACGCAAAAATAATGTAGCTTTAATTATTTGTTCTGCAGCTGTTCTCTGCATTAGAAAAGGTTTATATAAAGGTTTAAATAACCATAACCCTAACGCAAAACAAATTATAATAAATATAAATAAATACAAAACATTAGTTAAAATCAAACCAGCCTTCCGCTGTCTCGCAATTTTACACACGTGAGGCGGTAAGACAGTTTCTCTGACTCGTCATGGTTGGGTAAACAAATGACTCCTATTGGCTGAGGAGAAAGTGACTCGTGTTTTGATTGGTCAATCGCCTCATTCACACAGTCTCCCTCCTTTCTGTTCATCAAGTTTGCTTGAATTGTTTAAGAGTTCATGTCATACTTCAAGAAGCGTGAAAAACACGCGCCTTCACATATTATGAGCGGTAAGTTCACGTTATAGTTTACGGTTTTGGTATGTTCGCCAGGTGGAGTCATTATAAAAGTGAACTGTTGTCTGGCCACCTGTGTTTGATAGGTTATAATGCGATATTTATCTTGTCAAACGCTGACATCGACCCCCCCAACAAAACTCAAAGTCATGTTGTTCATGTGTTACAATTAGTGTTCATATTTTACATTCTGTCTTAATCGCTAACAGAAGCCTTTGTTCTAGTTGTTAAATTTAGCCGATTGTTTCTTAAGTGAACGTAATTTTTAACTTTTTGTAAAATGTGGAAGTTAAGTTGATCTTCACTGCGACCTGCAGTACATCAAGTTATATAAAGCGATAAACATCTCAAGGGAATAAAGTTTAGATGATTAGGAAGTCCGTGTATATGAAAGTTGTTTAAGTGGATGAATATGGCCTCTGAACGCGTGTTAGGATCAGCTAATGTTACTCAGCTAACTCATTTCATCTGATCTGTAAACTGCACAATGCTGTTTTATACGCCAAACTTACGCTAAATAGCATAGTTAATATCGCGGTATTGAGTTGATCTTGAGTTTGTGGTGCGTTTACTGTCAGATCAACAGCACAATGAAATGGCCGCGCTGGTGGAAAACGACACGAACTTCATTCTGAAGAGAAACCCAAGCACAGCTCAAGTGAGTACAGACTTTACTTATTTACACTGAATTTTACAGTTTGTGTGTGATAAACTCAAAGGATAGTTTCAATACTGAATGTCTGTCTTCCACGTTTACTTTATTTTGTTAAAATAAACGAACTAGGTGTCGGATGAATTTAGATCTGGACATTTGATTGTCACTTCCTGCTTTGAGCAGGTTCACAGTGGGAGGGAAATGGGTGTGTGACTGTAAATACAACACAACTAACACGTTAATACTGCAGTACTGTTGATTAGAGCAGCGAGGACATGAATCGCAGCATGTTCTGTAGAGTTCAGAAACCCAGTCTTCAATCTTTTCACAATAAACACACAGAATTATTTGGAACGGTAAAGCCATTTTTCAAGTTAAGGCTGTTTTTAAGGTTTAGATCTGGAATTCTTGGTGTTCATGTCATTGTATTTTTTTTCTTTTTGTATACAACATATGCCCTGCTTTACAACTTTCTGACGCTCGCTTTAGCTGCTGCCTGTCCTTCAAGACTTCAGTGTAAATGGCCACTGGTATGATAATGCAGTGTTAATACTTTGACATTTAGTCATGATATGTAAGAAACAATGACTGTTTCTGTGTGATTTTATTTTCAAAAAATGGGTTCTGATTAACCTTTGTATGTTTTAATGTTTGTGATGTTCTGATAACCAATAGTCTTACAGCTTTAGAACAACACCAGGGTGACTAACCCAGCTTTTTTACTTCATAGCAAATAAATAAATCACAGATATGGCACTTTTTTTAAATAGCTGAACATTTTGGCTTTGTAAAACATACTTCAAAGAATTAAATTATGATTAATGGCGTTTTCTTTTATAAAGTAGAGGAAAAAATGTGGAATCATCAAAAAATGGTAACACTTTACAGTAAGGTTTTTTGTTAACATTAGCTAACTGCTTTAGTTAATATAACCAAACAATGAACAATGCTAAAATGTAAAAGTCATATGTGTTAACATACTGATTAATGCACATTTAACTTACATGACACCACTGTATTTGCATTAACAGAATTAAATGTTATGTGCTGAAAAATATTGTTTTTTGATAGTTTGTTAACTAATGCGTTAGTGTTGTCAAATGGAACCTTATTAAAATATTGCCATAATAATGATAAACTCAATTAATACTTTGTTCCTCCTTGGCCTTAATGATGGCCTGAATTCTTTGAAATGTGACATGACACAAATGAAAAACAATGCTTTACATCTGGATCTGATTATCGTGAATAGCGGTTCACAGTTAAGCTTTGTAAAAAAGAGCTTTGTTATGGACCTTTTCAATGCAGATTTGTGATTAATTATTGAATATCACTTTCATCCTATCAGTCACACTCTATGACTCTTTAGCTGACACAAACCTTTTCTTTCTTCTGTGTAGGAGTTAATGCTGGTTTTTGTTTGGCTTTTCTATATGTAAATCTAAATTAATGCTTAATTGTTTCCCTCTGTTTTGTTTAATGTTTTGTGTTTTCTATTTTCAAAACATACTGCTGAGTTTTCTATCCTGACAAATGTCTTCCTTGGCGTACCTCTGTTGTCCTTTTTGTAATGTTTTGTTTACACCAAATTTTAGACACAACTGACCAGGAATATCTAACTTCTAGGAACATCTTTCTTTAAGGAGTTAAATAATCCTTTACATTGTTTCAGTTGACAGATCTCTTGTTGTGACCATGTTTCTTTTCAGTTATCCAACTTTAACAAGCTTTCTAAGGTCTGTAGGTTCTTTGAACTGCTAAATTTTACACTTACTCATACACTTGCAGCATTTTTTACACTTGTGCCAGTACTTTTTCAGAAATTCAAGTTACACACAGATTCCATTTTTTTCTCTTCTTGGAAAAAATTTTTAATGATAGTTCAGTGTAATTTCTGTGAATAGTCAATTTGCTATTAAATGAAAAGACAGGGTAAACATTCTCTGACCATATTTGCCAGGGGTTGCATCTTTGACAAGAAATCCAAATTTATTCTTAAAGTTCTTAAACAATAAGATTCTTAAACAATCATTATTGTTTTATTTTTGAATAACTAAATTTAATTTTTTTGTTCCATGAACATAGCCATTAAATCTGACTTGGCTTTTAAAAAATATAAGTTAATCTAACCCTAGCCCTCAGTCATTAACAATAAAACACCTTGTCATGTTATTTAAACTGTTTAAGGGATTACAAGAAAATGGTTTAAAACAAGTTGCTGCAGTAAACACAAGTGGTGTTCTTACAGGTTTATCAAGATGTGTATATATTGTTTATGAAAAGGCAAAATTTGCTGGTCAGTGTTACATTTTACCAGAAAATTTTAAATAAATTTGGTCATTTCTTTATTTTTTCAGTTTATTATTAACATTGTATTGGGACTATGGACAGGTTGTGTTACAAATGCTTCTCGTAGTAAAATTTCTGTTATGGTCCACGTTTATTTATAATGTTTAAATTTTCTTGTTAATTATGTAGACTTATGTATTTACCAGCTAAACCCTGGTAGGAAGATGTTTACCCACAGTCACGTGTACAGGGCTTGGGTTAGCTGTTAACATAGTGTTTGTAAACGGTTATTTCATGTAATATACCATTTTCTCGCAAAAAGTGGTGTCCATGTAACAGTCACTGCTTCGGTTGTACTTCGTTTTCCTTGTTTTCAGTGCTACACTTCCTGTAGTGTTCTAGTGTGTGACAAAGAAAATAGAGGAACATTTAGATCTAATCACAGATCTAATTTATTGTTCTGATTTAAAATAGCAAAAACTGATTTCCACAATGTTTTCCTCTGTAGGACTCACAGCAGCCGTCACCTTTGGCCCTGTTGGCAGCCACCTGCAGTAGGATTGATGAAAATGATGCAGTGGAACAGCAACAACGGCAAAGTCAGCTCCAAGACATGCAGATAAACCTGCAACAGCTGTCACACACCACAAACGGCTGGAACATCATCCCGACAAGCACTCAGGCTGTCACCAGCTCTAGTAGCACAACCTCTCCTACAGCAACCTTGGATGATAAAGTTAGACAGACAGTAACCACAGGTACTACGGTACAGCAACAGCAGTATGTTATGGCATCCTCCCAAAACCTACAGGGTCAGCAGGTGCTTACTGCCCTCTCTGGTGTAATGCCAAATATCCAGTATCAGGTGATTCCACAGTTTCAGACTGTAGATGGGCAACAACTTCAGTTTACTCAGACACCTCAGGATGTGTCAGCTGCAGCAGCAGGGCAGTTTCAGCTTGTGTCTTCACCCAGCGGTAACCAGCAACTCATTGCTGCCTCCACCAACCGTGCAGCTGGTGCTGGTAACATCTTAACTGTTCCAGGCCTATTTCAGCAAGCCATACCTCTACAGAACATCAATCTGGGTAATACTGTGCTGCCCAGTCAGACACCGTTCCTTACCAACATGCCTGTCCCTTTGAATGCTAACATCACAATTCTTCCTGTTGGTTCTGGTACTGCTGGTGCTGGAAGTGATGTAAGTGTTGGAGGAACGTTAGGAACCTCTCATCAACTGCTCCAGAACGTGTCGTCATCAGCCACGGTGGAGTATTGCCCCACGTCCAGCAGCACACAGACAGCTACCTTGTGTGGTGTTTCGCTAGCCCAAAGCAACAAAGGTGAGATGGGGAAAAGCTTACAGAATGTGTCTGATAACAGAGAAGGACAGAAGCCGGGTCAGACTCAGATCCTCATCCAGCCACAGCAAGTTTTGCAGGCCGTTCACCCTGGCACTCTCTCAGCCAATGGACAGGTGTTTGCAACACAAACGCTGTCTCAGGATGGCGTTCAGAACGTTCAGATTCAGACCATTGCAAATGGTAGCCCTATCCTGATCCGTACTGTAGGTCCAAATGGCCAGATCAGCTGGCAAACCCTTCAGCTACAAAGCCCCGCTAATGCTCAGATCACGCTGGCACCACTGGCACAGGCCAGTGCAACAGGAACTGTGCAGCTGTCTGGCCTTCAGACCATCAACCTGAACACGCTTGGCAACACAGGGCTGCAGATGCAGGGCGTTCCCATCACCATTGCCAACAGTACAGGTTTGTCTGTTTTCCTGACAGATTTATCTTCTGTTGTTCTTTTGAATCTCATGCTGAAACGCATTCAAATGTGAGAATTTAATTATTAACCCCTTAAACCCATGTTGGCAAGTACTGAAATATTTGTCAAATTATTAGGATCAGATAATTGTGCCCTGTACAGATCAAGTGGTAATTGGTTTATATGATTCTTTTCTATCAACATTTGTTTATTTAGTTAATTGGTTTAATTTATTTCAGGTCAAATATGGATGCAAAAACCTTTTTATAAGTAATTTCTAGGAACGCTCCAAATGATCGGGCACTGATCCAAACCAGCTGATGCTTGCTTCCTTTGATTTGATAAGTGGTTTCACAGCTTGCCAATCACATTTTACAACTCAAAAAATGCAAATGTACACAACGGCCGAGAGAGGAGTGACAAATATGGAAAGCTCAGCAGCAGTGATGGTGGTGTCTCAGTCTCCATTGGGATAGAGTACAATAATAATGTGGTAAAAACATACTTTATTACAGAAACTCCTGAAATCACCATTAAAACTAGCTGCTGTAGGTCTGCACACATGCAGTTCTCTTCTGAACTGTTCCTTCACACCACAGCATTTTACATTTGTGCGTTTTGCAGAGTGCTCCCTGGAAATCGAACCCACGACCTTTGCATTGCTAGCGCAATGCTCTACCAACTGAGCAACAGGAACACTGCCATACTGCCAGCTGAAGGGTTGCTAGATATCAAAAAACAGCTTGGTATAATAAATCCCCAGTTGTTGCGCTTTGGCATGGATATTGTCAGAACAAGTCTCTTCAAAATGCAATATAAAAAGTCATGGCAAACTTGCACCAGGAGAACAAAATATAAAAATTACGGTCCTATAAAATTTAAAGGCTTCAAATAATGCAGTTTCAAATGTACACATTATTAATAGTAACTGTTGTTATTATTATAATAATAATAAAAACAATTATGACATTAAATAATGGGGGGGGGGACTGGGGAGGTGCTAGTTGTGGGGGGGAGGGGCTTTAAGGACAAATGGCTGGGAACCACTGCACTACTGTCTTCAAAGGCAAAGGACAACTGGCTGTGAGAACTAACCAATAAGACATCCATATCTATGGCATGTGCTCAGGAAGTGTGTCGAGATGTGACCTGACTGTCTGTACAAATGGATGCACATGAAGGATTTTTAATGAGAACTCTGAAGTAGTTAAGACCTGAACACATTTAACATTTATTTTAGTAGTAGTAATTTTTCATGTTAATGTTCTGGCTTTACTGGTCAGTTGAATTCCACTTTGTTAAATTAAAGTACCAATGACCTAGTGAAACTGTAAATTGCTTCAAGCTGTGACAGTCCCCCTGTGTGGGACAGAAGTCAGAACAATATGCTAAAGCGGCAGCTGATAATAGTGCAGATAACACTTCATACACACTAGAATATACAATCCCAACTCAAACATAGTTGGGACCCTAGGTATAAAATGTATAACGTGAATGAAAACAGAATTTAAATGAGCTTTGGCCCAGAGAATATGGTGGCATTTCTGGATTATGTTTACATATGGGTTCTTCTTAGCATTATAGAGCTTTAACCTGCATTTGTGTATGGCATGGTGAACTGTGTTCACAGACAATGATTTGTGGAAGTGTTCCTGAGCCCATGCAGTGATTTCCAAGACAGAATCATGCCTGTTTTTAATGCAGTGCCGCCTGAGGGCCCAAACATCACGGACATCCAGTATTGACTTTCGGCTTTGTCTTATGCGCACAGAGATTTCTCCAGATTCTCTAAATCTTTTGATGATATTATGAACTAGATGATGGGATATTCATAATACGATGAAGTGTTCATTTTCCATTGAGGGGAACATTATTCAGAAATTGTTCCACAATTTGTAGACAGTTTTTTGCAGATGGGTTAGGGTTAGGATTGGTGAACCTCTGTCCATCTTCTGAGAGAGTCACCAAGATGCTCTTTTTATAACCAGTCATGTTACGGACCTGTTGCCGGTTAGTTGCAAAATGCTCCTCCAGTTGTTTTTTATCAGTACCAATTACTTTATCAGCCCCTGTCCCAACTTTTTTGAGGTGTTGCTGCCATCAAATTTAAAATTAGCTAATATTTTGCATGAAATAGTAAAATGCCTCGCTTTCAACATTTTATACACTACCAGTCAAAAGTTTGGAAACACTTTTTCTTTGTTCATTTTTTTTTTTTAATTTATGAAAATTATGTTGTGACTAAAGAAAGTTAAAAATAAGGTAAAATAGGATATATTCTAGCATATTCAATATAGTCATCCTTCATCTAGAATTTACAAAAACATTTCTTGACATTTTCCATCACACAGTTTCTTGAGGAATCATCCTGAGAAGATTTTAAGAGTTTTGAAAGAGTTCCCCACTATCCTGCGCTCTTATTGGCCGCTTTATTCTTCATTATTTGGTCCAAATCATCCATTTCAAAAACATTTTTTTTAAATTGTAGTGTGCTAATAACAAAAATTAAATTAAAATGAATGTTGGCACAATTATATGTTTATTTGAACTTTTTTAACGTTTAATCAAATGTTTTCAGATTAAAACATTTTTAAGATAAGAAACATTTCAGTCAAGTGTTTCCAAACTTTTGACTGAAAGTGTATCTCCAAGTGTGAATAAAATACGGTATATGGGATTTGCAAATTGCATTCTGTTTTCATTTACGTTTTGCACAGCGTCCCAACTTTTTTGAATTGGAGTTGTATGTTAGAAACAAGTTAGTATAGAGTTGACAATCTGTACAAATAGTAGGTTACAGTAAATGTGCTATTTAGAGTATGTAACCAAAAAGACACTTCATGACTACAGTTACTAATATTCATGTGTTATAAAACCCTTTTCAGCAGTGTTTTTTCACTTCTGATTTAAAAGCATTTCAAAAAGGGGCGTGTTCTGCTTTGATAAGGTGGGAGGGTAGAGTGGAAAGAGGACGAAGATTGTGCGTACAGAACACCTTTTTATACAAACACAGCACGTTAACACACCAGCAATGCAGACAAACAATGGTAAGATGAATAACAATGCTAAGAGCAGGAGTTACAGTGGTTCTTAGAGCTGTTTGGAAGTGGAGGACGAAACTGATCCACATGTAGTAGTTGTCTTGTACCAGTAGTTTTTTGTACTGATTGTATTTATCGAAAGTACAATAAGAATTTTTTTTCTTGCGTATAAATGGTGGAACTGTAAATAAAACACTACACTCGTTTTTAGTGTAGACTCATGTAGTTCTACCCTGTTTGAAAGTATTATAAAATGCCCATGTAATCTTACAACAGGTGTTGTTGTAACTGCTCCTGACTCATGTTTAAATACACAAACATTATTTTTAAACGAATGCTTACCAGTTTGTGAAATATTTTTTTTACCCAGACATTTAAAAATAACCCATTCTAGAGCTGAAATTGCGAAACTGCCATACTGTGAAACTGATATTTTTGCTTCGTTATTCTGTCAAAATCTCATACTGGCCAATGTCTACCCTCCGGTATAAAATGTTTGTTAAATGTATTTTTCATGTGTTGATAGGACAGCAAACTGGCTGCACCAAAACCTCAGATGTGATTGTGTCACGGGATACTTTTTCATACATAATACTGTAATAATAGCTCATGCATAATATGGTGTAGTGATTGGATTGAGCGAGTTTTTATAAAGACCCTAAAAGATATCAATAGATATTAAAAGAATGGTACAAATGTTTAAATGTTACATTTAGAGCCATTGTTGTGGAAATGATATCTATCCATGTCTTGTATTAGAGGTGTTAAGTTTAGCATGTCTTCTGCAGGTGATGCAGGTGGAGATGGTCTGGAGGACAGCAGTAGTGTGATGGATGAGAATGTGGAAAGCAGCCCGACACCCACCAGCAGACGTACACGTAGGGAAGCTTGTACCTGCCCCTACTGCAAAGACGGAGATGGACGGTATGCTTTAAATTTGCAAAAAAAGTTTTTTATGGTTAAAGTAGATTAAAGACTAACTATGATAAAGCTGCCTTAAGTCAGGTACAATCTTACCGGTCACTCTTTAACAGTATAAGTAACCAAAGCACAAAAACTACAAACAAGATGGCACATGTAAAATACATATAATCAGTTAAATCTGTGGCATATGTACATTTGTTTTATATAGATTTGTGCAAGGCACATATATATCATATGTACCAGATCTCTGCTCCCCCCAAGTTTCCAAAAACCCTTATGTTCTAATTGTGGCAGATTGATTCAAAACAGTAAAACCTTATGTAAGCACTGTATGTAAGGAAGAGAACTAAATGTTGTAAATGTATAGTGTATAAAAGTGTAAATTAAGTTGAATTCTGTAATCTGAGCACTCTGGAAGATTGTGTGCCTAACCCTATTTAGAGGTAAAACAATACATCAATACAGATCAATGTATTGATCAAATGTCTAACAATATGATACATCAATGCAAAACGTAAAAAATTGATAGGTACTTTTATTTTGACACATTTCACATCTTTATGTAATGTTGAGTCTGCTACGCATTTCTGCCAAAGCACGTATTTTCATTTCCTCACTATACTGTCTGCCTTTGCGTCAGATTGCAATGCAACAAAGTGGTGGCAGCAGTGAAATGACAGACACAGATTTTGTGTTTGCTGTTGAACCCAAATCGTGGGTATGGAAATATTTTGTATTTGGGAAAAATAGATGGGCACTTAAAGAAAAGCCATTTAATTTTTAAACGAAATCAAATGTTCCATGTTTTTTATTTTCTATTTCCTACAACTAGAGTACCTCATTAATTTGCATTATTATACAAATTGCACATTTTGGCACACAAGACTGGATGACTTTATTGTCATCATAAGCTTTATTGATTTCATGTGCCTATTATTTATTTTTCTTTAAAAGTAACTAAACTGTTTCTTTGGGGGGTTTTGGTATTGAATGTGCAATGTTCAAAGAGTTGAATGTTGTGTTGTGCTGTGAGTTTTGTGAGAATAAAAATGTTTCTGGTTGTGTAAAGTAGGCACAATATCTACATATAAAAAAAATCAATCAATATACCTCCATATGAATCAAATCGTAATAGTATCGCTAAATTATTTTGTGGTATCTGCAAGTATTGTATCGCTGGATGAGAGTGGAGGTCTCACCACCAGAGGTGGTGTCTGATTTACACCCCTATTTCTATCATGGAAAAGTCAGGAGAACGTGGCACCCTGTGATCTGTATGATTGGCAGTTCTGGTAGAAGGATTGTATGAACTCTATGGTGCTGTGACTAGATTCAAGTAATTTTTATAGTTGTCTGTAAAATTGCTGGCCCTGCCTCTGGTTTACACAGCATTGTTTCTTCACAGTGTTTACTCAAAACCATTGTAAGCCCTTTCTAAATGTGTCTCCTATTACAGTAATGACCCAAGTAAGAAAAAACAGCACATCTGCCATATTCCTGGGTGTGGGAAGGTATATGGCAAAACATCTCATCTGCGGGCACACTTGCGCTGGCACACCGGAGAGAGACCCTTTGTTTGCTCCTGGTCCTTCTGCGGCAAACGTTTCACACGTTCAGATGAGCTACAACGGCACAAGAGAACACACACAGGTGAGACACACTCTTATGATGGAAACTGTAGCCATTTTATGTTTGTAAATACTTAAATGTTTGGAAAACTTGAAATTCTTTTTTTTTTTTTTTTGTCAATGACCCTGACCATTCCTTTTTGTATTAGAGTGGATATGCCTACAGAGAGAAAAGCACAAAGTTTGACATACAGTAATGCACGTAATAATAGCACACATTTATCTAGGTTAATGTTGGTGCCATCAGCCATGTAAAGTGGCAAGAATTAGGCTAATACTTGACCGGTATATAATGACCACGTGAACCAGTATGTTAACAGTCTGTCTGTTTCGGACTGTCATTTTGCCATTTCACTTGGAGGTCTTTTCCCAACTAACTGACCAATTAAAATTTGGTTGACCAAGCCATTCCTTGACTAATGTTTGATTGACTATTAATGGCCACCCTAAAAATGACATACGTGCAGCATGTTAAACTATAGGTCTATAGTTTGGTAGGAACTTTGTCTTTTGCTGGCAGTCATAAACAAAGCAATCGGGAATGAGATATATAGTTACATAAGTTGTATGAGTTACATAAACTTTATTGATAACAAAATAAGTTTCTTGAGGAGGTTTTGCTCCTAAATATATTTAAAATAAGAATAAACTTAACCAAACTGTGATGCGCAAGCAGCTGCCAGTGTGAGAATTTCTAAAAAAGGACCTAAGTTGATATTGTTCAGGGTCGGAAGTTAGTGGGGTTATGGGGCAAAAATGCTACCAAGATGAACAACAATACCCCTTAAATTTGAGATGGGGGCAAAAAATATCCCTGTACAATTAAACTAAATTTATTGTAACTGTCATGATTAAAATGAAATGTGAAAATAAACTAAAATTGTTGAATACAGCATTAGTCACATGCATTTAATTCCGCAAATATTTGAGGATTTTTTAAAGTCTTTTGTAAGTGACACTTCTGGCTGCCAGTTGGTGGTGCTATGACTGTAACTCACAATAGATGCATTGTGGTCAGCCTACTTTATGCATGCAGAAGATATGAGACATCCTGTTTCATTTATTGCCATAATTTGATTGCCTCGCCATGGCAACACCATTCAATATATCAAGTCCCTTTACAATTTATCATCTTTAATGTCTTGGCATAATATTGGCCAAATTTGGTGACAATCCCATAAATCCCATTACCTTTATTTAAAAGGGGACGCTACAGAGCCCCACCACCATCACACGTCTGTGCTTTTGCTCACGTCTAACAGCTGAGGACTATGATGTTTGTGCCAAATGTCATACCATTTCAAGCATGTTAAGTGCCTCAAATAAAACTAAATGTGGTTTTGTAATTTGACACATTGCCATGGCAACAATATTTAAGCTATCACAAATCCATTTAGAACTTATTATTAGCCATGCTAACTTCTTAACTGACTTAAGAAAATGGAAGTTTACTATTTTGTTTGTTTTAAGTGATGCACTTTCTGTTGCCAGTTTGTGGCGCTATGAATGTGACTCACAATAATCATATCAATGTCGTCAGCCCACCACAATAAACATATTTTCCAAGTCTGACGTTGCTTAATGCATGCTGTAAATGTTAGACACTTCCTGTTTCCCATTTTTTTGCCATAATTTTTCTTCCTTGCCATGGCAACACTGTTTGAGATATCAAAAATCCCTTCACAATTTTGAATCTTCAGTGTCTTGGAATGATGCTCACCAAGTTTGGTACCAATCAAATGGAGGTGTTGTTCAGCAACAATACTGCGCTTATCAGACAATTTACATGTCAGTGGGTACAATTAAGTATGTTAATTTTTTCAGTGCAATTTTTTTTGTAATGAATCATACTGAATTACCACGCTAGGGTTAGCTTTAAAAATAATGCTTTAAGAGAAAATGTATTTAAAAGCAGTAACATTTATAGGAACATAAGGATTTGTCCATGACTTTAAAGCATAACAGTGACCACTTGCGCTTAATGTCTATAATAATGTAGACAATAAAAAGCCAGGGTTTTGGACCACATTTTTATTTATAAATGTTTTCTAAAAATGTTTGGGTTTTGTTTACAGGTGAAAAAAAGTTCTCATGCCCAGAGTGTCCCAAACGTTTTATGCGTAGCGACCACCTGTCCAAGCACATCAAGACCCATTTGAATAAGAAAAGTTCTGCTGGAGCTGTGAATACCAACAACAGCACTATCCCCTCTGCAACCACCACCGACAGCTGTGCTACCAACAAGGGGGCGAGCGATCAGCAAACTCTTATAACCATGGACACATTGTCATCAGAAGGGTTTGCGCAGTTAGCTCCTAGTAGCATCAATGTCATGCAAGTCACAGATCTACACTCCATTAACCTGAATAGCAATGGCTATCAGTGAACGTTAGCTGTCTGGAGTGGAGTGAGTATTCAGTCACACATGACTCAGAAGTGTGAATGCATTGGAATAGTGGCTCAGACGCAAAGCAGCAGCCATGAAAAATGCTTTCAGAGGATAGAATGAGGTGTGATTGTACACCTCAAAGGTTCTTGTTTACCTCATCCTCTTGTATTCTGTGTATATTGTAAATTCTCTGAATTAAACTTGTGGTGTGGTCATTTTGGTATCACTCAGTGTTTCAGATACAACTAAAACAAATGATGCATTGAGTTGAAACTGGACCACGAGCACCGAAAGGTTAAAACTGTGGGAAACTGATATAATAGTTGTCTTTTTAATCTTTAGTGTACTCTCAAGCCATGATGCTTTCATGTATTAATCACAGCAAAAAAATTGATAAATTTTGCTTTTTGTAAGTTATATATTTTTTTTAACTATGGAAAATTTTTTTTGAAATGACCTTTGTTTTGTGGGTGTATGGATTAATCAGTCTTAAACATCACCATTTTTATAATATGTATATGGTCCATTCTTGCTCTGTAGTGTTTTTTTTCTTGTCTTTATATACAATACATTAAGTTACAGTAAATGCATTATTGTTTAATGCTAGATATCTTAGTTTTCTTGGTCACTCTAGTCTTAAGCAGTCATTGTAATTTATCAGAAAAGTTCTTTTTTAGGCAATTGATTGGTGAAGTCCATGTGCCTTAAACTGTGCTTTAGAGAATGGGATTTCTTATGAATCTGAGTTAAAACCAAAGCTATACACTTTCCATATGTTAACTCAGGTGAATGTTACTCTTGGTGTTAAGCACTCAATATTATTAAATTAAGATGAACTACATAAAGATCCTTAGTAGTTGTTATTTACGATTTCTTGTCTGTACATATACATTTGTTGAAATGGTGTTTTTCATTTTCTTTACCATGCTGCTATACTGTTTATGATGCTTTAAATAGTCATAAGGACAAAACAAGTTGCTTCAAAATTAAGATCCAAGCAAAAGATCCAAAATAGAAATGTTAACAAATTTTAAAATAGCAAACTTCAGGCCTTTTAAAAAATGAATCCAAACAACTTTGGAAAGTCATGGAAATTTCACAAATGTAAAATGATGATAGATATTAGTGTACAAAAGTTTTAGGCTGGTGTGAAAAAACGCTGTAAAATGATGCTTTCAAATACAAATATTCAAATCAGTTACCATTTGGCTTTTAACTGCAACCAAAAGGAAATCACAAAAGAAATGCATTACAAAAATAACGACATAAAAGAAAACATTTAAACGTTGGTTTAAAAGTTTAATATATATATAATGAAGATCTCATGGTGGTAGAGCTTTGATGTAAGGATACCTGCTACCTGTACCCATTTCTGCAAAAGCAAGAAAAACACCCCCAACCCTGTTAGTTAGCAAACAGACATTTAAATATCTAGACCAGGTGTTCCCAATCAAAAACGGCAAGAAAAACAACTGAAAGAAAACATGCAAAGCTCATGACAGGTATAACCACATTTTACAAGCAAAACAGCAGCAATTCTTCTAGGTACGCTTGCACAGTTTTTAAAGGAACTCGGAAGGTAGGTTGTTCCAATTATCTTGGAGAAATAACCATAGATCTTCTGTGGATGTAGATAGGCTGCCTAAGATCCTTTTTCTCTTTATGTAATACCAGACAGATTCGGGGATCTGTGGGGGCCACACCATCACTTCCAGGAATCCTTGTTCTCTTCTCTGAAGTTCTTAATGACATCAGGTGTTTGTTCGGAGTTGTTTTCCTGCTGCAGAATCAGTGTTAGGGTCAGAATTAGGTTTCAAAGCTACACTGACAGCTTCTCCAGTCTGCACAGTTTGAAGTAGGGAGATTGAGGAAAAGGCAATGGCTGGTGTGTGTTTTTGAAGGTTGACAATACCAGGTCCCCGTCAGGCCAAGGATGTGCCCAAGGTTGGTTTTGGTTGCGGAATTTGCTTTTAGAGCTTGGTTTTATTTTCTTGGGCTGTAGGTCTACCGACTGCCACTCAGTGCCGTTCCCTTATGTTTCCCTTGAAATATTTACCTTCCATTTGGCTAAAGACCTTTAACTCTTGGTTAGTTTTTGGGTTAAGATTAGGTTTATAAAGTCCTTTGAGTTTTACTCACAGGGGACCAGGCCCAGTTGTGTATAGGCCTTCTCACCACTGGCTTCCCCCAACTTCATCTGAGGGAAATTTTGAGACACATCATCAGTAGTAGTATGCCCCAAGATCCTCGGGTGTTTCGACCATAAATTACTAGACACCTTCCCTTGGCGTGGCCAGCCATAGGGGGATCAGTCCTAGGCATGTGTCCCATAGAAAAATTGTCTAAATCTCTCTTGAGACCCACAATGCCTTAAGTTGAGGTCCCAGTTGCTCTGAGAAAAGGTGAAGCTCCCTCTACTGCCCAGAGCAACCCTTCGTTAACACAGCAGGGTATCCAAGTTGCTCTGAAAAAACATTGCGCAATTCCCCATCCTATTGTTAACTTTTCCCAAAACAACCCTTCATTTACACCACAACGTATCCAAGTTGTTCTGAAAAAAGGCAAGGTTCTCAGTAGGCGGATGCTAGTTTTGTCTGTTCACCTAAACAGACATTATTCAATTCAATTAAATTTTATTTATATAGCGCTTTTTACATCATTACATTGCTTCAAAGTAGCTTTGCATATAATAAAAAAGAATTTTATTAAAGAACAGAACAAATATCAGACATGTTCGACAAAAACAATACATGGTATTATTGCAAATTATTTGTGACGTATATTAAGACTAATTAGGCATACTAGGTTTATATTAGGTTTAAATAAATATAAAAACTACAAAATCATTAAGCAAGATATGCTGTTCCAGCTAACATGGAGATGGCATTTAAAAAAATAGCTTCTTATAGGACAGGGTTATAAGCGATTTGCAACAGTACCATGAAATCCACACAACGCAAAGTCAAATTCAAACCATACAATAGAAAAAACTGAAAATGACACAAAACAGAATGTGCAACATTTTGAGACAAAGGAGTAGCAAAATAGAAGAGTCTTTTGGACTGTACTTATATCGCTAGAAACAATATTTACAAAACCCTAAGCTAAGTTAGATGTCAGCAGTCT